>JADCRB010000074.1:232543-423369 GCA_021464245.1 Carallia brachiata
GCTCCTCCAGCCTGAGAATAGCTATTAGTTGTTGCATGGTCCTCATTACCAGATGATGCTTTAGATGTGGCCTGATGAGTGGCACCACCTATGGTGCTCCCTTCAGCTTCACTATTAGTTGAAGGTGGCACTCGGTTCTGTTCATAGAGTTCTAGCATCTGATTGCTAACATCTGCAAAAATCCACATATAGGATGATATCAACCATATTCAAATAATGAAGCTGAGGAAAGTCTTGACTTGTTGCAGAGTCATTAAGCAGGTATGGCATTGTTCCAGAGGCATGGCCGCCCACTGCTTAGGTGTTTTGCCCAGAAGTAGGGGAAATTCAAAAGAGTGGCCCATAAATGGGAGCTAATTTCTTTAAGTGTAAAATGGGCCGTTAGACATTTAATAAATTTTAACTTCCCCTCCCATGCCTACAACTACAACTACATCCCATTATACTCCCTAATCAAACGTTCCTGACTTTGCCTACAAAAACCACCTTCACTTGGCTCCTTCTAGTTCCCAAACCAAAAGTATGTCTAGTATGGCGGGTGAGCGACAATAAAAATACAGAAATGTATACTCACAGAAAAGACCAAAAAAAATGAAGGATTGAAATATAAAGTGATTTCTGAGAGTTGGTTACAAATTTCAGCACACCTACGGAGTAACAAATATAACTATAAGTGTAACAAGTACAACAGTATGGTGTAACACTCATAAAAAGGTTACATGCCACCAATGCATGTGTCTGCCTAGTTAAAAAAAAACTACCCCAAGTTATGGATTTATAAGTTATCACATGGGTGCCAGAAGACTATATGTCACCACATAAATGCACACACATCCCGTTAAAAGTGCACGTCCATCTACTGTTATTGATTTGTCCTAGACATATGATAAGGAGAGATACTGACCCTCCAATTGGCGTGGGGTGACATCAAACTCTTGCCACCAGACCTTCTCACCATCTGATGGAAGCTTTACTTTGAGGAACTTTGCAGCTAGGAAAATGGCACCTGCCGCAATGTGGTGAGGCTTAAATTGCAAGCACAGAGATGTGCGCAGTCTGCATGCCACATCCCTCCGATCAAGAAGAGACAGTGAAGAAACCGTATGTAAACTAAATTAAGCAATTCATCATACCCATCATTCACAAAATTCCATGCAACTTGAGCAAGGGCATTTTGAGCAACCTTGAACTTCTTTATGGCGTCAACAAGGGGTTTATATGGATGGTGGACATTTAGATCAAAACCAAGAGTTGCAAGTACAACCCTCTCTCCAAGTAAAATTAATTCTTTCTGCTGTTCATATACCTCCTGCAAAACAGATGTGGATATAAATAAATTAACAGATCAAAAGTTGCAAAGAATAACAAAACTTGCATGGAAAGGGGAAACCAGACTGTTGGAAATTTTCTTTTACTGTTTTACACATTCAAGGCTAGCTTTCGTTTTTGTCACTGTTGCACCCTACATTTCGGCCAGAGGAATGAAAACATGCAGATTATTATGAGTGTATTCAGGAATTTGAATCCAGGATGCAGCGTATGCAAATTGGCATATTATTAAAATCTACAGGCCAAAGGATCAAAAAAAAAAAAAAAAATCTACAGGCCACGTCAGCAGGCCTTCCTCTAACCAGTAGCCATCAGGAATAAAAATGTGAGGGCACAAGAATGGTCAAAAGAAAAGTCACAGGACCAAATATGTGAAAAACAGGTACAAAAGTTCTGCAAACAAGTAGCAGATCTTAAAGAAATTATACCTTTTGCTTGATCCTCTGAACTGCTTCAGGATCCTTTTTATGAATAATTTCATAAGAAACAAGGATAACATCTTTCAGTGGCCGAGGAGTTTCTTCCACCTTCCCCGCAAGAAACATACACACTGTGGCAATGGTCTGCAAAAAGAGAATGGGTGCATTAACTCAGTCTCCCACAAGGAAGGAAATCAGAATGGAAGTACTAAGGAAACCCAAATTAGGATCCGAAATTGTATATAGTTCTGGCAGATATGCAGACAAGATAAGCTTTCCAGAAAGAGAGAGGGATTCCATATATAATAAAGAGACATAACTCACCCTTCTATCGTTCTTTGCATGTGACTGACGAAGGAAGAATCGGTGACAGAAAATTATTGCTGTAGCAATTGTTAGCTGGGGCCTGCATTTAAGAGATTCGTGATTGTCATAAAGCAGAAACAGTGATCATAACTTCACAAGGGACATTTGCATATATCTAGATATGGTCAATTCATGATGCAGTAAAAAAAATAAACTAATGCACATGCCACATCAAGCAAATTATTCAGATAGCAAGTCCAAAAGAAGGCAGAAACCCGAGTGGCCACAATGTCAAGCATCCAAGCTGATTCTGCTTTAAAATAAAAATAGCCAGTACACATCTGGATGAAAATATTTCGAATTTTCTATTCATGAACATGTCAAAAACACGAGAGAAATATCATATGCAATAAAAAAGAGAGTAAAGTTTCGTGGACTTCCCAGTTCTTCAAGGCATGACAACAGATATGAGTTGCTGTAATTTGGTTGCAAGGAGAAAGAAAGGATATTACAATTGTCCTCCAAAACTAAGAAGCTGTCCTCCAAAAGTAAGATTTTAGGGTGACAACCTTTAATGAGAATTGGGATTTATTATTTTTTAACTAACATCAAAGCCTCTGCAGATAGAGCAGGAAACGCACTTAAAGTCTTGCCAAAATCATAGTACCTTTGCAATAGAAACTCCTTTCAAGGGAAATTCCCAAGGGACAGAATCCCAATTCATGTGACTTATTTTCAATTAATTCTCAAATTCAAGAGGGTGGGGGACAGAACAAAAAGAAACCTATTGCTCTGCCGTTGTTGCTGCAGCACTGCACGAAGTGCTATAGAACAGCCATCTCTCCAATGGCAGCAAGTTACCAAATAATAATAAAGAAAATGATCTTAAAAGGGAACACAGTTAGTCTCCACAAAAATATGCCAATTAGTTCTTAATTTATGGTAAAAAAATGATGAATTCAGGGAAAGAAACTCTACACAGTTTAATAAAGCCATCTTCTCAATCAACCTGTTAATCAGACAAACTGAAATACTTCATTCTCGAGAATCAAATTTAGTGCAATACTTCTTTAGTGTCTCAATTATCGTCTGATAAGAAAAAAGGACTATTATGACAATTTAAGCAACATTTAGCAGTCAGGGATTTTAATCAAGTGATGTAGAAATAGAATAAGCAGCAAATAGATGAAAAGTAATAGAAAGTAGGTATTGCATTTGTGAGAAGCACTAGCTGTATAAGGCAGAAACTCATCTTGCATATGGCCCAACGCCTGAATTCCACCCCAGAAGTGTGAAAATCAAAGCAATATGTTTTAAAATCTAAAATTCTAATGTCACCCATTTCCGATAACAACAAAGATAACGAAACTCCAAGAAATTACCAGCACAATGTTAATTTTTTGTTTTTATGTAAAACAGTAATTCATCAAGCAAGTAAACAATTTACTATGAAGCAGAAATTGCAACAACCACACATTATCTGGAAGAAAAAAAAATTCATGAGAAATGGGAATGCACAGCATACAAAGCATTTACTAAAGAAAGGGACATTGGACACTGTTATATACATAAACACTCACACTTTGAGTCTCATGCCCAGATCTTGGAGAAATGTACAGTATGATTTCCGCAGATAAGTCTCTTTCTTCAAATCAATGCCATCTCGTTTAGATGGTGAATTTTCCTCAATTTCTTTCCTAGAAGAGTACCAACGCCCACCTTCCTCTGTTTTATCCTGATATTTGGATGCTCCAACTTCATTCCTTCCTTGATGACAGGAAATACCCGGAAGTGAGTCAGCCATTATGTCCCTTACCCCGCAAAATGTCCCCAGAGTACTAAAAAGCTATCTGGATAGACAACAACTTCGTTGACTAGCTGAATTATATAGCTCCCTGCACATGGTTACAAAGAGGAGTCAGAGGGAAATACAAAAGGGAATGACAAGAAGAGGAAGTAAGTAGACAACATGAAAGTAACCACTTCATTCTTGTTTAACGAAGAGAATATAGATAAATATGGAGACTGTCTGACTAAGCTAAGCAGGACATCCCACATTGTCATTGTTTGGTGGTGGATATACACTCCCCGGACATAAAAATGAGCTCCCCAAACCCAGGCCTCTCTCTCTCTCTCTCTATCTCTCGCATAACAGACAGAAATTTTTTTTTAAAAAAAAAAAGGAAGCCAACCCCCGTGCACTCAGTACCCCACTATCTCCCCTTCCCTTACCCTGCCCCCAGCAATGCGCAATGATAAGCAGGAAAAGCCCACAAATATAAGGCAAGCACCACATTTGGAGAAAATTCAAAACCCTATTCTCCAAAGGAATCAAAAACTAAAAATAAAACCAAAATCAATCCATAAAATCAGATTAGTCCCAGTACAATGGTAACAACACAAGGGCTCCACAAAAAACAAAATCAGAATTGCCAAAACCCAAAATTGCGTATAATCGAATTTTTTTTTTAAAAAGCGATTATTTTCTTTCCGCCTTTTCTCACCGAATGCTTACCTTAATTTCACACAGTCAATTCGCAGTCTTTGCGAAACCGATCAAATCCAAACAAAAACATAAACAAATAAATCACTTTGAAACAACAAATAAAGCCATTCCTCGACACCCCCTTTTTCTCCGATCCCCAAATACGAGTACCCCCACAAGAAATTTAAGCCAAAAGAAAAGGGGAAGAAAAATAGAATTATAATTAAAACTGTGCTCTTTCGCAAATTCGGAATCGATTTCGATCAAAACAAACAAACCCAAGAAAATTTTCAAGATTACTTCACAAAAAGCACGAAATAACAAAGCAAAAAAGAAACCAACTTTCTTAGCAGAAAGAACAAAACTGCGAAACCCCATAACGATAAATTTGTGTATAAGCGCAGAGAGGTATCAAGAAGATAGAGAAGAAAAGGTTTTGGAAGGCTGTTACCTGAAACCCACTGAAGAAGAGAGTAAAGAATGGAGACGGAATTCTGATAACAATTAGGGTTTACAGCTATAATTGTTGTAAAAAAATGGAAAAGTTGTCGTTGCTTTCTTTTTCTATTATTTTTTCAGTGTATGATGCTTGTTTTTTTTGGTCCTATTAAATAAAGGTCTCGATTATGTGGTTGTCAGCCGTAAATGACTTTTTTTTGTAATTGTAATATAGCACAAAAAAAAATTATATGATATAATAAAAAAAATTATAATAAAATTATATTACATATTATACAAATTATATTATATAATTAATTATTAAAATTAAATTTTTTAAATGACTTGTTAGGACCTGTCACAAAAAATATATGACAAGTATTATCTATTAAAAATTAAAATAAAATTTATATATTATATAATTTTTTTAATATGTCGTATAACGTCGTATATATAATTACAAAAGTTACCTAAAAAAAGTCACCAAGTTTTTCTTTAAAGAAATTATTTTGGAAAAGGTTATAAAAAATATATTCATTATTTCATAATTGGGATGAATAATTATTAAAATCAATAAGTAAAATAAGAATATTCGGGTGCTTAATTAGTAAGAATATAAGTATGTGCTTCTATCTAAAACAAAAAAAGTATATAAGTGCATACTAAGTTCGAAACTACACTCACGACCCGATGAGAAAATATGACACTGGTTTACTAATTTAACCTTTGAGTCAGAACCGTATATATATATAATTAAAAATATATGAATAATAATAAAATAAATAAAAAAATATTCATACATAATTGAAAATTACTGGCAAGATTTAGCCCCAATAGATTAAGAAAAAAATTAAAACTAACAACCAATTACAAACCAAAGCCAAAAATAAAGAACATTATAGAAACAACATGAAAATTGCATCTAAGATTTTTACTTGTTATTATGCAAAAGGTATCAAATTGAGGCAAAATGACCATATACAACAACTCGGATCAAACAAAATTGAGTTTTTAAGTTTATCACAGAGTTAAACTATATAGGCATGCTTAATGAATATATTAATTTAATAATATATAATAATTTATTTATTTTATATTTTTAAATTATAATATTTTTTTATAATTTAATATTATAAATTATTATATATCTATTACCTCCAACTATAACTACTATAAAGTATTTTCGCTGGTGAAATTCGTCCAATTTTAACCGACTTTTGACCAAATCAATGACAATATGGTCCAATGATGTGACCTGACATGATTGTGTGTCTTGGTCACTGAATTTTTTATCGGACCGTACAATGCTATGATTTTTTAACATGCAATATAAATTTGCTTATAGTGCAAGATAAACTCCGTAATTTATAATTACTATTACACAATTATATTCCTTAGTCATTATGATAATTGGAAGTTTAATATATGCTAATCGCATAATTGTCATTAAATGGCAAAAGCTAACACTTCAATAATTAGAAGTCAAATTCTCACAACAAAAAAAAAAAAAATTAATCTATTTATAAATATACTGTGTGGATTTAAATTATATTTGAATTAGTTTTTTTTTTACCTGCATTATGTGTGGATTTGTATAAACATAATTCCATTAAAAACATAGTACCATCCATAAATTTTTAATTTCGAATTTTAAATAATTGAGTTTCTTTTTGTGGTAAAATCGATCATGTAATAAGTGCTAAATTCTGGTTTAGTTTCATTGCAAATTTATAACAACTTCAATTGTATTGATAAATTATCTTGATAAAGTTTTTTCAGATTATTATTCATTAGTGAAATGACCAAAAAAGAAAAATCTTGTTGGGAAATTTAGTGGCGCAATGTTAAGATAGTTTCAAAAAAAATCTACTTGATGAATTAGTTGAATTGATCAAAAAAACCTTTTTTCTTTTTGTTTGTAAATACACTTGTGGTCCAGATTTTGAACGACCCCAGATCACAATGTGTTAAGAGAAAAATCTATAGAAATTAGTAATCAGTATGAAAAATGTAAAAGGAGATATATCATGCATGTTTGCAAGGTGAATATAATAATCAATTAGAGCTAAATAAAAATCTGATAAAGATTTACAAAATGCAAATCAAAATTTACACACTTATTTGAGTTGAAGTGCACAATTTACTACAAAATCTATAGCTTAACGACATAGAGTTGACCGTAGGGGCGAAGAAGAAAATCGGAGCATTTTTCATAGATTGGTTGAACTTGACAATTGTTGTTAGCACGCACTAAAACATTTCATGCACGCACCAAACAAATCAAAAGTGGGGCTCACAACATTGTTTGTGTGTGCGTGTAGAGTGTTTTTGGCCTGTAAATACTAGATAACCACTATATAGATATTCACCATTCACTATCTTTTATGCTCTGTTTGGAAAGTGGTAGGAAAGGATAGAAAAGAAAGAGAATAGAAAATAATATAATAATGATAATGTTATAATTTATAAAAAGTAATAATTAAAAAATTGTGAGAAAGAAAATAAATAGTAATTTGTGGAGAGAAAAAATAAAAGTTAGTTGTTTGGATTAATAAAAAGTAGATAGGAAAGAATATAAATAGAAAATAGTTTCATATGATTTTATTTTCTTATGCTTCCCAAACAGAGCATTAGTGATCTTAGATATGTGATTATATCAATAGAGTCAACAGCCAATTTAGAATCCAGTGGATTGGAAGTGATTCGAACATCTCGATATGCAAGTCTTTTCCTTTCTTCTTTTGTTCCCTTCTCTCAGAATGACGATAACTAAGACTCAAACCTAGGACCTACACACACAATGATGTTTACAATGCAAGTCTTTTCCTTTCTTCTTTTGTTCCCTTCTCTTAGAATGACGATAATTAAGACTTGAACCTGGGACCTACATCCACAATGACGTTTACAAACATAAACATTTTTTCAAATGCACTGACTACTACATCTGAAGCATAACGAATTAAGACTCATTTGTAAGTCCATGAAGTATGATTCGGTAAACCTACTTGTAAAGCAGATTTCAATAAAAAAAATGGCCCTAGCCTTTGAACATATTGCAAAGACCATATTCAACGCATGACCATCAGAACTTGTCAACGTTCTCCAAAAACATTATATTGTATAATAACATACGCAATGTTCAAGTCCAAAATGGGAATAATGTACAGCAAAGTTCATCTGCAAAACCAATGAAAAAATGCTCATTCTTTTGTACTATGTGATTGCTAAGATATCAAAGTATAAGGGAAAAGTTGAAAGCTACATACATGGCTAACCTAGTGACTGAAGAGTCCGTAAGACAAGTTAAGGTTACATCATTCTTCTCTCCTATAAGCTCGCCAGACAAGGAAGCGACGAGATTGCCATTTATAGAGACAGGTATGCAATTAGAGCATCAGAAACAATGATTGCTCAACCCTTGAAGGACCATCCATTAGCCACCCTACTGACTGTGTACCTTTAGTAATGAGGCTCTTTGAACTTTCCAATTGGCAGCAAAGAACATAAATGTCTAACAATATCAAACCTCTCCTTTTGGGGTATCCGCCCCTTCAATCCGTCAGTTAGTGAAACAAGGCAAATGCCTAAAAGAAGAAGCTTGCTAAAAAGGGTAAGACCCGATGGAGTGATTGACGCAAAGCTCTGCTCTTTATGGCTTAAGTAACCGTCAATTCACAAGTTGACCAAGCTCGCATGTAAAAGATGTCTTCCTCTGACTGTCAAATTCCTGGATAACAGATGAACAGAACATTCCCTACTAACAGTGCCAAAACCACATAGCATCTTGTCCTGAGAATGTGGCTAATTTGGCAATTAAATCGCCATTTAAGATCTCTATGTGGTGATCTTGTTTCATTTCACTGCTCGAACACCGACAGTTCTTACACGGAAACGATATTGAGGCTCAGACTCTTCATCATCACCATCATTATCATCGCCACTTGAATCATCCTCAACTTTGTCCCAACGAGCATAGTCCAAAGTTGAGTGACCCTTTGGTTTTGGAATTGCTTGCCATCCTTTGGAATGTTGGTCTGATGATTCCTTGGCCTTCTTTGCTTGTGCAATGACTTCAGCAGCAATACTCTTTCTGGGTTCTGACTTCCGCCGTGCATGAGCAATTACTTCAGCAGTAATTGACTTTCTGGGCTGCAATTTTTGGCCTCTACCATGTTCTGGAGAATCCTTGAAATTTTGTACCTCAGAGGCAATAACTTCAGCAGCAACACTAGCTTTGTCCAGCTCAGATTTCTGTTCAGTTCCATCTGAAGCAACAGATTCTCCATATGTTTGATCTTCTCCAGGTCTACGCAATTCTGCTTCATCTATTTCTTCCTCTTCTTCCAACTCAGCTTCTGATTCAGGTATTGGAGCAAGTGACTTTCCTTGAACAAAAACAAATTTTTTGAAATCCAGGAGATTGATGTTCATAAAATCAAAATTAAGTCAAAATGCATTACTTAAGGATGTTTGGCATTTTGTATAATAACCAAAAAAGAAAGAGCCTCCATGTCTGGTTTCGGCATTGAACCAAAGCCAGTATTTGGGTAAAGTCATAAAAACAAGCTCAGCCTCAGACGCACAAAATAGAAGAGATCAGATTTAGAACTTTTTACACTTTAACAGAGAACAGCAGTTTTTTTGTCAAAAAGGACTGAATATAAGGGAAATCTCAAGTCAAATTACCAGCAACTATGCCTTGTATCCTTCCCAGCTGCAAATTCTTGTTTTCAATATCAAGTTATAAGGTCAACCAAAATACAGTAGACGATAACGATCACAAAGAGAGTATTCGGAAGCATTTACCAGTTGTGTCCTCAAACGAGCTTCAAGGTTTTGATAAACTTCAGATGATGGATTCAATTCCATGAGCCTGTTGACATCAAAGAGTGCCGAGCGGTACTCCTTAAGGGTGACTAATGTCTGTGCTCGTAGCATCAGTGCTCCAGTGTGATTGTGATCAAGCTCAAGCACTGAAGTACACTCTTCAGCTGCCTATCACAAAAGCATTTAGTGTAGAGAAGAAAGTCTCCAAGAAGCATCAAATAGACATAATAAGTGCACACACGGTAACAGAAGTAAAATTGTAACAGTTTTGCAACACGCATCAATATTGAACACTCAAACACCCACGCTAACAAATACATGCAAATGATTAGATTCTTTCATTGTGAAATGATACCATCAATTGGTATCATAGTTTCCTGTCACATAAGAAATAAGATGCATTACGCTCTACTAGTTAATAGTTAAAACTTCAAGGATGCCATCTGTTTCTACATGCAGACACTCGCAATCACAAACCACTCAAATACCAATTTTATGTCGCAGAAAAGAATATTAAAACAAGCCCTAAAAATAGGCAAATTATTTCTCCATTTTACAGAGAAAAACTGATACAAGGCAAGGTTGCACAAGTCAATGTAATTCATGATTAGGAACAACTCGAAGCATCTGGTAAGGCGAGCAGCCTCTGAAGTTTTCAAATTATTCTCTCCAAGATCTATGAGAAGAAAAGTCACAATATCATTATCACGAATAGCCACTCTGCTACATTTTTGTTTCACTTGCAAGTTTTAGGTTCAAAAAGATTGCTAACGCAAAATATTAAATTTCCACTTGCAAAGAACATTACTTGCCACGTTTATTTATCTATTGAAGTAGGAAACCGATTCATTGAAACATAGAATCTCACCAATTTTTTGTACTTGAGTCATCACAGAGTAAAACCTAACAATATAATTCAACCCACCACACCCCCCCCCCCCCCCCCCCCCCATAAAAAAAAACAACAACATGATTTGAAAAGTATACATAAATGAAAGAAAACCCACCAAATGTTAATTCATAAAAGCCCAACAAGTCACCAGTTTTCACACACCAAGGTAAAGCTGCAAAATTTGATTGACAATACATCAATGTATTTGTAATTAAAAAAAAAAAACCCACTGAGAATGTGCAATCCTTTTTAAGGCATTATTTTTATGAAAAAAAAATCACTTATCACAGTCAAAAAAACAAAGGGTGGGGGCATTTACAATTGATAACCATTAATCAGGAATCAAATTAAAAACAAAAAAAAAAAAAGCAAATTGATTCAAACAATTCGGAAATCAATAACAACAAGCATCCAAATTTACAAATAAACAAAAAAGAAAAACAGAAACAGAAAAAAGAAACAAATAGAAACAAAATAAATAGAATGAAGAAGAAGCAATTGAAAAGAGGGACGGCGGGGCCAGGGGGAATACCCTTTTGAAATCGTGCAATTTGAGGAAACAGGCGGCTCGGTTGCTGTGAAGGGCGATCTTCTGGGGCTTGGTCTTGGCCATGGAAAGGGCTTCCGTGTAGGAAACAAGAGCCTCCTTGTACTTGCCGTCTCTGTACATCTGGTGGGCCGTCTCGATCTTGTTCAACGGCGTCGATGCCATCACTCCCCAATCCTCCTCCCCCCTCTTTCTCCCTAAAAAAAAAAAAAATCAAGCCCTGCAATCTAAACAAACAGGTGGATTGAGGAGGAAAATTGAGAAGGGACTTGATTGGTGAGAGCCATTTGAATGATTGAGCTGAGCGTTTTTTCTTGTTATTATTATTTGTTTTTTTTTTTGTTTTTAGATTATCATTATTATCATTATTTTATCAACAAATAATAATAAATACGTGAGCCATTGCATTAGAATAATTCCTTAATATCTTTATTTAATTTTTTTCATATAACAATCCCAAATGAGGTGGAATTCCCTTATGCGTATTAAAAAAATTTAAAATACCGCCACTTTATTAAGAGTTTAATGTCAATGAAAGAATTATAGGTCTATTTGTTTACTTGTCAAATATTATTGTTATTAATTATTATTATTAATTATTATTATTAATTACTAACTATTGATTCATGTTTTTTATTACTGATTACTGATAAAATTAAAAAAGTATTTGATTAATTTTGTATTTACTATTATTGTTAAATAATGAAATGTTTAATTTAGAACCCGTTTAGAGATGCTGTCAATTTATTATTTCTTTTTTTCATTTTTTATTTTTTTATTTTTACTGTTTGCTGAATTTTTGTATTTATTATTGTTAATTTTTTTTCTATAAGAATAAAAAAATAGATAGAAAAAGGATAATGAGAGAAATGGTAAAAAAAGTATAAATATAAAGAGAAAAATGGGAGAGAGAATGAGTAGAGAGAATGATAGAGAGAGAAAAAGGATAAAGAAAACAGAAAATATGTTTGTTATTGATTTTGTTTTCTGTTTTTTGTTGAAAAGTTAAAAGTGTTTTTTAAAGAAAAAAAATAAATTGGGAAAACAATAAAAAATAACTTTCCGATTTTGTTTTTCACTTTTTTTTTATACTTTCTCTCACAAGCTGTTCTCTCTCTATCCACCCTCTTTACCATATCTTTATTTACTCATCCTCTCTCTATCCCTCTATATTTTTTCTCTCACTAGTCTTTCTATCTCTATCATTCTCTCTCTACCCTCTCTCTTTTTTCTATCTCTACCATTCTCTCTCTATTTTCTCTCTCTACTCATTCTCTCTCTACCCTCTCTCTCTTTTTTCTCTCTCTACCCTCTCTCCCCTTTTTCTATCTCACCATTCTCTCTCTTTCTCTTTTCTCTCTCTACTCATTCTTTCTCTACCCTCTTTCTGCCTTTTCTCTTTCTACCATTCTCTCTACTAATTCTCCCTCTACCCACTCTCTCTCTCTCCTCTTTCTCCCTTAACCATTCTCTCTATACCTGTTCTCTCTCTCATTTTTCTCTCTCTACTATTCTCTCTTTTTTTTCTTGCTCTATCATTCTCTCTACTCGTTCTCTCTCTGCCCTCTCTCTCTCTCTCTTTTTTCTCTCTACCATTCTCTGTCTACCAGATACTCTCTCCTTTCTGTCTACCCACATTCTCTTTCTTTTTTCTCGCTCTACTATTATCTCTCTACCCTCTCTTTCTCCTTTTTCTCTCTCGACCCAGACTTTCTCTCTTTTTTCTTGTTTTACCAGTCTCTCTACTCATTCTCTCCCTACCCTCTCTCTCTCATTTTTCTCTCTCTATCATTCTCTTTACTCATTTTTTCTCTACCCTCTCTCTTTTTTCTCTCTTTGTCATTTACTCTTCTCATTCTCTGTCTACCTTCTCTCTCTCATTTTTCTCTATCTACTATTCTGTTTACTCATTCTTTCTCTACCCTTTCTCTTTCTGTCATTCTCTCTACTCATTCTCTTTCTCTATCTTTTTTCTCTCTCTACCATTCTCTCTACTCATTCTCTCTCTACCCTCTCTCTCTCTCCCATTTTTCTCTCTATATTTATACCCTTTTTACCATTTCTCTCATTATCCTTTTTCTATCTATTTTTTTTATTCTTATAAAAAAACAAAAATTGACAGTAATAAACACAAAAATTCAGCAAACAGTAAAAATAAAAAAACAGAAAATGAAAAACAGAAACAAAAAAATGACAGTATCTCCAAACGGGCTCATAACAAACATATTTTCTACTTTTTTTGTGAAAAATAAATAGAAAACAGAAAACAAAATCTATTCCAAACGGGGTAGATATTTAATTTATATAGATATATCATATTGAAAATTTTATATTTTTATGATAATATTCTATAAATAATATTAAGAATTTTTTCACTTAATTTTTTTAACTTTTTTTAAAAAAATATTAACTATTACTAGATGGTAAAAAATATATTATTGAGATTTTTTTAAGTGTCAATATTAAAAAAATTAAAGTAAAAAAATATTATTTAAGAATAGTCAAAAAGGAAAATATTAGATTTATACAACTATTAATAAAATAAATTAATATATTTAATTTATGTGGTAAGTGAAAAATAATAATATAATCATATAAATATTTTTAAGGGTAATTTAATCAATATAAATTATTATTATTATTATTAAAAAGTAAAAAGTAACTTAAAAAGTAATAAAAAGTAATTTTGAACTGTTTTTTAATTAACTGCTGTTAAGGAGTCATATAAGGAAATAAGTAGAATCAAACAACAGTACCAAAAAATTTACTAAACGTTTATCTACCTACTTCTTAAAAATAAAATGTAAATGTACCCCTAAAAAACTTAACCTAACACCCCCTCAAATTCAGATAAATATGAAATAAATTACATTGAATTGCCTCTTCGATTATTACACTCTTCTAATAGTTATTTATTATTATTATTATTATTTATTGTTTATTATTATTTCCTGTAATTGGGTCATGCATGAGATAATTCCAATTGTTAGTATTTTTTCGTAAGGTTGGATTGGTGTGTTGAGGTGCAGACATCCGAATTACACATTTTTTTTTTTGAGAAAGTAATTTTTTGTTGCATAGATACATAATTTTGTCTAACAATAGAAAAAAAAAAATGAATTGTAGGTATGTCGGATTATTTGTGCCAATCAATTATCTAATTTTCAGCTCGACCGAAACGGCAAATCTTAAAGTTGAAAATGACTACCACAATCTAGACTTTGAGAACAGCTCACAATCTTCTGCTTTTCTGTCTACTGCTTCTCACTCAAAATTAGGTTTTCCAACCAGCAAATAAGGTATAAATAGGCCTCATTTAATTATATTTAGACTTGGACCAAATAACATTACACTTGGGCTCTAATTACGCAACAGTTGAACTTCCCCTTCACATAGAAATGGACCAAATGAGTCCAACAAAGACTAAAAATTCAGCCTTCAATTTTCATTTAATCGTTAATTTCAAAAACTGTCTTACATTTGAGTGTAGTGTTGGATTGGTCCAATTTGTTTTAATATTAAAATAAATATTAATGTTAATTTGAATAATTTTACAATTAGAATCGACTGCGTAGAAAATAAAAATGAGTTAAATCGTTACTAGCAGTAAATATGGTTTGGGTTTGTTAATGTAATATTGTAAGGCTTACTAATGAAAATGAGACGCAGCCTTGCTTTTTGATAAACGAAGATTAGAAAAATGTTGAAAAATTTTTTATGTCAGTTCTATCGATTTTGTTGCACACAGAAAAAAATAAAGCAACCAATTGAAGAAAAATGGTCTTGATAAGTTTTTATAAGATTGTTCTTTGAAGAATTGTTGAGAAGTAATGTAAGTAAATTGAGGGCTAAATGACATAATTTTGTCTCGTATAGTGATGTATTAGATTCTGATTGATTTTTTTTTTTATAGAAAAAATGGGTAAACGAAGGTGGAACCTATAAACCTATTAAGAAGAATTGTGTTTTTATCTAACTCGAGGTAGGATGCGAGTTACTTCTTATGGTAGATTTATTTGATAGATGTGGTCGAGGTGATCAAATTGGATGGATTGATACTGGTATATATGTGTTAGGCTATAGGTTTGATTGCTGCATTTTAACTATTGTATCCTAGAATAATATCATTTTCAAATCCGAGTCTGAATTTAACAAAAAAAAAAACCCACAGAAAAACCATGGGCTCTCAGCGTTTTTGTTTTCCATACCTATCTTGTTGGATTGATATCTATTAGAGGTCATTCCATGACCTAATTTTTAGAAAGAGTATGAGATTTATGATAATAGATAAATTTATTTTTTATTGTATAGTTTACAATTTAATTGATTTTTTAATGGAACAAAAAAAATCTTAGTTAAATTTAAATTTTTTTTTTTAATTCGTCGGGACTAAGATGTGAAATCTTGTTCAGGCAACTCTATTGCTATATTTTGTGGTTAATGGAAATTTCCTTTTTGTTTGAAGATCATGATCATGAAAATGGCTAAGATAGGAAGTGAAAATTATACAATAAAACATGGCTAGTTTTAGCAAAAATAAAGAGATATATAAATACGGTTTTTTTTTGTAATTAAAAGAAATTAAAATACAGTGGCACAACCTAACTGTAAGTATGAAGCTTCCTTACGTGAATTTTACGAGAAATTTAAAAAAAAACTCTTCTAAAAACTTAAAACTTGAAAAAGCATATGCTGTGTTTTGAAAAAAAAAAAAAAAAAGTTCATTACACGAATATGAAAAATTTTGTCACATGGTTATCATGATTGTTAGGTGCATATTTGTAATTTTCGTCGTTGATATTTTGCAATGATAAGTTTATATATTGAAAATTTACAACAAATTATGATGATATTGGAATGCAAAACTGCATCTAAGACGCCTCAGTCTCCCTGGAAATATGTTACTTTACAATGTAGCCTAGAGATAAAAATACGTGTACTCTTGGTCATTGCTATACATTAATGCAGGAATGGCAACACTTAAAAGACACACAAAAAATACGTAATAATTTAAATTATTAAATTATAAAAAAAATATTAAATTTATTAAAAAATTATTAAATATTATTAAACAAATTACATAGTATTTAATTCTAATATATTTCACTAAATATTATTATCACGTAGCCAAACTCTTATTGATATTCCTTCACAAAAAGGTTATTTGTTGGCCGGCATAGTAGAGAGTACGTAATCATGCGAAGCAAGTCACCATTAAAAAAATAAAACTCGGCTTCGATTCCGTTTATGTCTCCAATGTTGGTTGCTATCATTTTACGAAGAATATGACAATAAAGATGCACGAAATCTAAATTACAAAAGACATAATGAAAGCTAAACATAGAAATGCACGTACAGCGATAGTAATAGTAAGAATATTATTATTTCCTATGGTTTGTGTCGTGAAATTTTCTATTCCTTACGCTACCTCAGCACTTGTGAAATGCTATAATATATCAAGAATATTATATTTGATAAATTCTTATATTTTTAGATAATTTAATATATTTATTTTGATATATAAGATAAATATGTAGAAAACATAGTCGAAAATTTTTTATTTTACAATAGATTGGATTCGTCCACACTTCCATCTCTCTCTCTCTCTCTGGTTTTGACCTTTTTTTTTGTTGTTGACAAAGATACTAGAAGAAGGCATAGAATATGGTTTACGGTTATTATAATTTTAAGTGTTTCTTACAAAACATAGAAAAAAGGGTAAATATTTTTCTTCAAACACATGGAAACAAATTATAAGGATATCATTAGTGCTTAAACATATTTGAACTATTCTGTTTTTTTTTTTTTTGTCAGAAAGGAGAGGCTCTAAGCCTAAAAAATTGAAGTTACTATACAGAGATCACACGGGGCCAGAACACCCCAACTAAATCTTGCCAAAGCAATTGGCGAACATCCGCTAGTGGGTCTTGAAGGATATGCACACCCGGCTGAAGAGAAAAAGCAAAGTTGGCCAAACCATCAGCAACTCTATTTCCCTCTCTAAATACATGTGAAACATGCACTGACCAGTCTTTCATCAGGAATTCACGGCAGCATTGGACCCAATTATAATAAGGGTGAGTTACCGGAACTACACTGCTAATGCATATATACATATATATGCATATATACATTTTCTTTTTGAAGTAATCTATATATACATATAAAATAGGCTAGTTACTGGTGGAGGTTGAGCTATTCTTTTTTTTTTTTGGTTACATGAACTATTCTTTTTGAAGTAATCCATATATACATATAAAATAGGCTAGTTACTTTTCTGTACTTTGATATGGTATACTAGCCTATCTATTATATACTGTTACCAAATGCACTGTAATATCAAAGGCTTTTCTTTTTTTTTTTTTTTTCGTTTTTTTTTTCTTCACATCAAACTTGAAATCATTCATTTCATGATTGGGAATGCAAATGTGAATTTGCAAATTTATTTGTGGCAAGAGAACCATGATCTGGTTTCCTTCGTTACCTAGTCCTTCACTCGGTTTTCCGACTGTTTTTTGTTCGTTAACTTCTTTTTGATTGCTCAATTATATTTAATGCAATTAGATTGTTACCTCTTTTATAGATAGATTCTCTGGTGCACACTTTTATACAGATATTAAAGTTAAGCAGGCTACCTTAGCACAAAGGATACCAAAGATACCTTAGCAGGCAGCTAATTCCATGAAGGATATCTTAGCTAAGCAGGCGGCTGTATATAGGATTCCAATTTCATATTAAAGTTTTGTCTCTTGTTGTGATTTTTTTCGACAAAGGGGTTCCACATACTACTCCTTTGTTTGTATCTCATTCTATTTAGAATTTATACAAATTCATCTAATGATTCATATTAACAAATTGACACCACCTCTGCCCACGAAAGACTGGGCTGAGTTTAAAAAAAAAAAAAACTTTATTTCAAGTTTAATAAAATTTGAAATTTGTAGCTTAAATTCTCAAGTTTAAAATATCAGCAGTCTTTCATTTAACCAGAAATTAATCTCAGCCTCTCGTCACAATTCGACAAGATTTTCTAAAGTAACAGGTTTAACTTACTAGCTATGAATCAAAAAACTTGAGGTGAAATACGAGATTTAAATTCTAGAACTCATTCAATTGACCTTTCTCATGAATTTGTTCTCAGAAAAAAACTTCTCTCCTGAATTTAATTGGACAAAAAAAAGCATTATTTTCTTAATAAATAAATGTTACAATTACTAAGAGCTGTGGTACAACCTTAGAAGTATATGCTCTATGTGCCAATATTGTTTTCTCCTTAATAGTTGAAAGACAAACAAAATAACATTTAGGAACCACCGGACAATGTTGATAAAACAATGAAAGAAGATTTCTAATATATGTCCATTAGGAGTTCCGTTGTCGAAAACCCAAGTGCTTTTTTCTTACAGCCTCCTGATGCCTAACCTATAATGATATTACTTCGAAAATTTTTTTTATAAAACAGCCTCTTACTAAATTTCTTTTTCTAACAACATTCCCTTTCTTTCTTTATCCAAAAGTCTATTATTTCGTTTCTTTAGCCTCTTTGCATTTGTTTCTTGATGTTGCCATTTTATATTCCTAGACTCCATGTAGGAAAATTGGCAATTCTTTACTTGAAGGTGTGTTCAAAACTAGCTAGTGGATAATATCAATATGGATCAAGAGTCAGGCTCCACAACCACGAAATCCCGACTGGTGAGTGATTTTCGCATTAACTTCGATGTTGTAATTCACATGAACATACGTACATATATAATCACGATGAATGGTTATTAAAAAAAAAAACAAAAAGGGAAATTAGGAGAATAGTAAGCTTTTTGAGTGGTGGTTGTCAACCATTGGGACGGATATGTAGCTTAATTAGGCACACATGCAAGGTCTCCATTAAGCACTCACATTAAATTCTTCAAATGGCATGCTGAAATAGTTTCTTCCCTAAACGAAACCCTCTTTCCCACAAACAACGTCAACACAACTAAGTCATTGCAAGATCACATAATTTCAGCCTTGCTTATTCTTGATGAGATTATTTGCGGGGATTGTCTACAATTAAGATGAGATTACTCTAATCAAAAGAAAAATTAAAAGGTTTCTTTGCTTCTGTTGCCTTTTCTCTCCTTTTCTCACACTTTCTTTGTTTTTGTTTGTTTTGTTTGATCTCTTCTTAGTTCTTAGTGTTCCGTCACTTTGTAGCATGTTTGCGTTGTTTTATTTACTTTGTACGTAGTACGTTGGTATTTGAATCATTTGCTGTACCAGAAAAATATGTTAATATTAGAATCATTTGTAATATAAAATAGATTAGGCCTTCAATAACTTATTTTAATTTGTTTTTTTTGTTATTGTTCATTAGAAAGTTGACTAGGTCATAAGGTATAAGTAAAGTAAATTTACTTAAAAGCTCCACATCTCCTTTTTAGAATTAAAATTCAAAACTTTCAAAATAAAAATTTTAAATTTTAATAACTGGGTGTCCTTAAGTGACCCTATTTTAATTCGTTACTATATTATTCAAAAAATTCATTACTCTTCCTATTAGTTCAAAATAAAGTCTTCTAAAAGATTTGTTTTTTTCCATTCAGAGATTAATTGAGTTATAAATTATATAATAAGATAATTCTTTCAATTTTTATAAATTTTACCATCTTTTTTATAATTAAAACTCAAAAAAAATATTAAATTTTAATTATTAAAGGGTTTAAAGTACCTTCAGAAGATTTTTTAGTGGACAGGAACTGTAGCCCATTGACCGGGGCCAATCTCGACAGCGTTTTATGCAATGGATAAAAGGGTAAATGTTTTTAAGTATAAAAAGTTATTCAAATAATTTATAGATTTCATAGTTAGAATATTTTGTATATCTATAATGATAAAATATAGAACAAAAAAATATTATAATTTATTTTGATTCATATTTTTTTATTATAATTACATAAAATATACTAATTTTTGTAATTTAAATATTATCTAAATAACTTTTTATATCATCATGTAATATGACGGTAGAAAAATTATATTCTTTCCGTCTTCTTTATCTGTTCTTGCCTTAACAATTGACGATATATCTCCATGATATTTTTGGTTGCTTTTGCTATGTAAGGACTAGGGGTCGGATCTAGACTTGAAACCAAGGAATTCATGTGACACTACCTACATGTTTGGATTATTATTTGCGTTTAATGGATCTTTTTGGTCTATTAATGTTACAAAAAGAGTGTTGAATGTTGCACTTTGGGGCTTTATCTCTAAGTGGGTGGCCAACTTGCTACATGTCCAAACCAAGGTTTCAAGGTACGGAACAAATAAACAACGGCATTCCAACACAAGACCTTTTGGAAGGAACAATCTTTTGATGCCTCCATTTTGTTGTTCAATTCTCTCTCTCACGTGTTATGGAGATTTCTCCACTTCTATAACATGTCCTCTTGATTTCTATTTTCCCTTAATTGATTCTACCAAAAAACTTTGACTTCAGTCGAATATATTTTGTTTTTGGTCCATAAAATATTAAAGTGGTGAAGATTATCTACAATACTGTTATAGAGTATTGTGATTTTGTACTTAGGAGAGATATGAAGTGACCGGATGGTTACGACATTTTTTTTTTTAATTTGTTTTTTTTTTTCTTTTCAATCATTGGATAATGGAGGTATCCAAATCCTAAGATCTGGTTCTCCATCCGCATGTATGTTAATTGCCCTAGTTTCATTTCCTGGGCCAGTTGCCCCCAAAAGGTAGGAGGCATGACCTCTAACATGAATTGTTTGTGGTCAGCAGTGTGGTTTTTTTCCAACATAAATGGTATGGTGGCATGAAAACAAAGAATTAGACTCTTCGTCAGTTGTTTATCCTATGTAACAGTAAATTGCCTTATTGCAGCCTGTGTATTTCATTGTACAGCTTAACTTGTGAATAATTTGTGTTCTGTTTTCTGATCGTTTACAGAAGTTTGACAAAACCAGTTTAATACTTGCCTATCAGAGCTTAGGCGTTGTATACGGGGACATTTGTGTATCTCCCCTGTACGTCTATAAGAGCACATTCTCTGGAAGCTTAAAAATTTATCAGGAGGACCATGAAATATTATTTGGGGTTCTTTCTTTGGTTTTCTGGACTTTAACCCTCATCCCGCTTTGCAAGTATGGAATGTTTGTGCTAGGAGCAAATGACAATGGAGAAGGTGGTCTTATTTTACCCTTCCGATGTATTATTTGTTTTGGTCCTCTCATTTTTGTAGAAGACTAGTGGTCACATTTTGTAAAAGCTGACGATCTTATATAGGTGGCACATTTGCGTTGTATTCATTACTCTGCCGGCATGCTAACATGGGCATCTCCAATCGTTGTAATGCGGCTGGTGTCTCTACTTCTTCTGATAAATCTTCCAAGGAAAAATGCACAAGCTTGCTTGTTGGTAGATTCTTTGAGAAGAGTCGTGCCTCACGGCTTGTGTTGCTGCTGGTTGTTTTACTTGGAACTAGCATGCTTATTGGTGATGGAATCTTGACCCCAACAATGTCTGGTACGGTCATCAGTAACATTTTTTTTTTGGCACTTTCAGGAAGAATAGTAAGTGCTCGTAATAACCTTTGTTGAATGGCAGATACTTAATGCTATTTCACATTCCTTTTGCAGTTCTATCTGCAGTCAATGGAATCCACATCAAATATAAAAATCTACATCAGAGTAAGTAGCAACCTTCATCTGATTGCAAGGGGTGCAATAGCTAAGAGAACCAAAAATATGAAAGAACAAAATTTTGGAGCTCCACTGTATCTTAGGATCCAGATATGCCATACTAGAAAATTAGGTAGGTGTCCAATCGAAAGGAAAAGTACTGCAGAAAAGTTGTTATTCATGTTTGTCAGGCAAATGGGCATTTCGAGTGGAGAACCATGAGTTCTTAAGACTGTACTTTAGACCACTAGCGTATCTCATCTTTGGCATGCATCTGCAACCATGTTACATGGTCTCTCACCACTTTTTTGTGTGTGTTCGCATGTTTCAGATTATAGTGTGGTCATTGCCTGCATTATTTTGGTGGGCATTTTTGCCCTTCAGCACTGTGGAACACATAGAGTTGGGTGTTTTTTCGCTCCAATCTTGACAGCTTGGCTACTATGCGAAAGTGGAGTGGGCATTTACAACACATTCTGGTGGAATCCTAGAATAATCAATGCTTTATCACCATATTATATCTACAATTTCTTCAAGAAAACTGGAAAGAATGGATGGAGGTCCCTTGGAGGCATCGTTCTGTGTCTCGCAGGTTGGTTGTAAGGGATAATCCACCACAATGTCATTATATCATGCATATAAGTTTATGTTCAGGTAACCACGGTGCTCTGATTTAATAGGTTCTGAAGCTATGTTTGCTAACATAGGCCATTTCTCACAATTTTCTGTCAGGGTAAATTTGCTCCAGCTGACATCTCATTTTAATACTAGCACTTGATTTTATTTCAAATCAACCACTTCTTTATTGATGCTTTTTCCACAGATTGCGTTCACATTAGTTGCATACCCTTGCTTGTTTCTGTCTTACATGGGTGAAGCTGCTTTTTTGTCCAAAAACAAAGATGATCTTCCCAAGAGTTTTTACAAGTCCATCCCAGGCAAGTCCCGTATGGTATATATTTCTGCAGGCAGAGCATAAAAAAAGTGATGCATTTTCAATAATGCTATTTCTGCAGATGCATCTCATAATAGCACTTTTCATTGTTTGATGTTCTTAGTTTGTTTTCCTCAACATCTATCACGTCTTTCAGATCCTGTTTTTTGGCCTGTACTGGTCATTGCAACTCTTGCAACTGTGGTGGCAAGCCAAGCAACGATTTCAGCTACTTTCAGCCTTATAAGTCAGTGCAGAGCACTCGGGTTCTTTCCGCGAGTAAAAGTAATTCACACATCAAGTAATATACCTGGGCAGATATACATACCAGAAGTGAACTGGAGACACTGATGTTGTTCTGTGTTGCAATTGTTTCTGGATTCCGGGACACCGAGAGAATTTCCCACGCATATGGTTCTTCTCAGCCCCACTCTTGCTCTCCTCTCCTTTAATTTTGCATTCTCCTGTGGAGAAAATTATCGTTTTCTACTCTGCATATGTGCAGGTCTGGCTGCAATCACCGTGATGTTCATCACAACCATGTTGATGTTTCTAATTATTTGTATCGTGTGGAAGCAAAGTATTCTTCTAGCATTCCTGTTTGTTTTGATCTTTGGATCAGTAGAATTGGCCTACTTCTCTGCCTGCCTCACAAAAGTACACCAAGGAGGCTGGCTTCCCCTTGCTGTATCTCTATTAGTAATGTCTCTAATGTCTACATGGCATTATGGAACTTCCAAAAAACATGCATATGAGCAGGAGAACAAGGTCAGCTTGCAAACGCTTCTGACAATTGAGTCAAATCTGCAAGTCAAGAGGGTTCCAGGCATTTGCATTGTTTACTCCCATCTTACCTCGGATGTCCCACCAATGTTTGCACATTTTGTCACCAATTTTCCTGCCTTCCATCAGGTTCTTGTCTTTGTGACCCTTGAGACTCTGATGGTCCCAAGAGTGCCAGATAGTGAACGCTTTCATTTTCAGCAAATTGATCCCGCAGAATCTCTCATATTCCGGTGCATTGTAAGGTAATTGGTTCCCCCCTCCTCCCCCCCCCCCCCCCCAATCAACCCTTTTGTCTGTAATTTTCTCTTCCTTGCATGAAAAATACAATCACATTCACAATAAATTTGCAAGGGTCATGTCTCCTGCTCCCATAAGCTTTGACGGTGGCTTACTATTTAGCTTTGCACAATACTGTTGGCCAGAATTATAATTTGATATTTCGAATTAGATCATTAACTTCTGTTTCATCTTTTTACTTTGGTCCCAAAAATTTTTATCTTTGTCAGTTGGATTCTTTAAAACTCCCTTTCATGCTATCTTGGTTTTGATGTCAATGTTTTACCTGCCATCAACTTCTCCTTCTATTTCATTTTACTTGGTCAGAGGTATTGTGTTCAGTGAATGGGATTTTTCTTTATCAACGAGGTTAGTCCCATTGTCAAAGAGAGGAACTTTTTTCACTTGTCAATCAGAGTTCAAACGTTGGTGAGAACTGTAATTTTCCTCAGAATCCTGTACATTTGATTGGAAACTAATTTACCATTTTCTTGCAAATTCTAATACTATCTTATAAATTCCTTGAACTTCATTAATTGGTTGTTGAGCAATTTTTGAACCCTCTTCTTTATATCTATGGCTAGCTATGGATACAAGGATACAGGGGATAGCTATGGTTTCGAAACGACACTGATTGAGAACATGTCACAGTTCTTGAAATGCCAATGCAACAGCAAAGAAACGGCGGTGGTGGAGCAAACGTTGCTAGACGTGAGAGATGCAATACAAGTTGGAAAGCGCAGCAATAAGGGTGGTGGAACTGAAGCACCAAAGAAGAAAGTGAGGTTCAAAGAATTGGAAGGAAGCAGCAAGGAGATGAGCTCTCTCATGGAGGCCAAGGAAGCTGGCATGGCTTACATGATTGGGAACAACAGAGTCATTGCAAGTGAGTCCTCCTCTTTCTTGACAAGGTTTGCCATTGACATTGTCTATGGCTTCCTCAGAAGCAATAGCCGTAGCCCTGCGAGTGCACTTCGCGTCCCACACACTTCCCTCATTGAAGTGGGCATGGTTTATATTGTTTGATACTTTGATATGCTTTTAGATACTAATTACCGTTTGGCAGATCAAATTTGGTAATTTTGTTTCTTGATCAGTTTTTATGTTGGTAAATAATTAGTTTTATAAATGAAATCGTAAGTTTTTCATGGGATCTAGAAAGAGACCAAATGTCTTCAGCAGCTAATATGGCAGAACAGATCAAAAGATTAAGAACCATAGTTATTAGACTCATGATCGAATTGTAGGATCGCACCATCATACAATTCTAAATTCTTTCAACGACTAGCGTGAACAATCGTTTCTCGTAGGATAAAGTAGAATCATGTGTGGAATCATAGAATCGTATAAAATCGTGTACGATCGTAAGTTTAATTGGTAGGATAAATTTTTAAACTTCAAATGGATTCTATGATCCCATTTTAAACATCCCAAATCGATGAGATCCCAATTTGAATAACCTTGTAAAAAAGTATCACTAATTTCTTTATGCTCATTGGGAGAGTTGTCTGATGGTGGTTTGCAATGTTGTGATAACAATCGTTACGTTTACGTTTGGCAATAGTTTGGTAACATGTCTATTGATTTGTTTCTGTGCAAAGCCAGTTCAACATTGTTGTGCCTAAAGTTTTGAGGCAAGGCTAACTCAACAATAGTATTGGAAAATTTTTATGCTTGTTTACTAAGGGGCTGTTTGTTTTACAAAAAATTAACGTAAGAATGAGAATTAACCGCTTTGATTTTTATTCTCAGAAGATTCTTGACTTTAAGATAATCATGATTCCTATCTATTAATGTTAATTAATTTTCATTCTCTATAACTAATTCTTAACGGAAACACGACATTCAATCAAACGAGAAAATTACTTTTTATCAAAACCCATAAGCCATCTTCGCTCTATCACCATCTCCTCCTCCGTTGTCTTTTGTTTAGTCACTTCTCTCTTTTGTTTTTGTAAGATGTTTGGGCAATTCTTAACTGATCATCTTTTTCAATCAAAATTTTCAATTTCTTTGAGATATTGATGGGATCACTCTTAACTAATCATCTTTTCGATGTTTTTTTTTTAATTTCTTTTTAATGTGCCAGCTTTAAAATTCCAATTCTCTCCCCCCCCCCCCCCCACCCAACCCCTTTTGCTCTTGGTTATTTATGAAATCTGATGGGATGTATTTTCAGCTGAGTTTGGCTCTAGGCATCTCATCTAGTCATTCTAGGATAAATCCAAAGCACTCCCCGGGTGAATTCTTATTTTTAATACAATTTTGTTTCTTCAGCAAAGCCTTGGCTGTTAAAAATCTTTGAGAATTTGATGTAAGAAAGTCTGGACTACTGTCTGTATCTGTATTAAGTGACCCTATTGAAGACTTAGAAGTGCCAGTGTAATCCATTAATTTTGTTCTATAATTTTGGACTGACAGTTTCGTTTCTGATTTCTCGATTTCAATTACGATTTCAATTCTAATTTTGGACTAAATAAACCCCAATTGTATTTCTCCAAGTGTTGGAAAGATGTATGAACCAGTTGATATTTATGATCCATATACTTAATACTCTTCAATCATCATTTTAGTATCGACATAACTAAGGACAATATTTGTATATTCTACACTTCCTCAATTCTCTCCCTTAAAAAGTCAACAGAGAAGTCAACCATTTATTATTATCAAACCTTGCTGGCATATTTCATATATTTCAACTAGGGTTAAGGACTTTATGCTCTCTCTCTTTTCTCACATTTTCTTTTTTGTCCAGTAAGAAAAAAAGAATGCTAAGGCCAAAATTTAGGGTTGAAACTCATATTTCACTCCCACAATTTATATAAGATGGTTCCTAAAAATTGTCTGGGGAACTTTGGTGAGGGAATTGCTTTCTTTGATTCTAAGAATTTTCTTCTGGACAAGAATCCGATCAAAAAATAATTTAAAATAAGATTACATAAACGCGTTTAATAAAACACATAAAAAACACATAATTAATGCATCTAACAGTTTATCTATTTGTTATTTTAAATCTAAAACATCTTTCATAATCTAACAATTTAAATCATTACGTAATTTTCGTATGTCTTCAATTACGTTATTATTTATTTATTTCCAGTAATCTTTTTTATGTCCTGCATCAATTCACTTGCGAAACCGTCATTTGTCATAGACTACAGGAAAAACTGGAAAGCCGTTGAAGGACGCTCCTAATGCTTAATAATCAATTAATTAATAATAGTTAAATCACCGACCAAGGACATTCATGTAAATGCACAAGCATTTTGAATTTCCCAAATTCGACCGTTGGAAGATTCAAAAACCCCCCTTCTCCAAAGGAGACGTTTCAAAGCAAATCTCTCTCTCTCTCTCTCTCTCTCTCTCTCTCTCTCTCTCTCTGGCTCGCTAGCTGGCTATTAATGGCGGAACAGAGCACGAACACAGCAATCATGGAAGCAAGGCCGCGGCACCCGCTTCACGAAATAGCAGAGACGCCGACCCACAAGCTTCTTTTGAAGCAATGGCTCAAGGAAGAGGAACTGAACCTCAACAGAATCTCTCTCAAAGAGATCCAAATCGACTCGGTCCGCAAGGAGCTCACCCATCTCTACATCTTCTTCTTCCTGTTCCACTCAATTTCCATTCTCCTCCTCTTCAATTCCTCCTCCAATCAAGACCCACTAGCCCGAATCGGCCCCGGTTGCAAGAGATCCTGGATTCCCTCTCTCTGCTCGCTGTTTTGCTCGCTGGGGATCATCTGGGCAGTGAGGTATAAGACGGATGTGGAGAACCACTTGGAGAAGCTGCTCGAGAGGGAGCGAGAAGACGGAAAGCTGCTGGCGAAATGCGTGGAGGAGTTGAAGAAGAAAGGACTGGAATTTGATCTTCTGAAGGAGGTGGATGCGCTGCGGAGGGCCAAGAGCTTGAGGGTCGTCGAGACCGCCAAGCCGGTGAGGAAATGGTCGTCTAGGGACTTTGTTACTCTGTTTTTCTTCACCGTTTCGTGTCTGGTTTTGGGCCTGACCAGGGTCGTTTTGTGTAGTTAGGGGCTCTGCTTTTGGGAAGGGTCTTAATAATAGCTAAATGGGGCTCTGCTGGTGGTTCATGAAATCCTTTGAAACTTATTATGTTCTTGGTTTTCTTGTTTAGTAGCTGTCGCGACGTGCCTCCAGGCGAACAATGGCAGAACACATTGTTCTGCTTCTTCTTCCTTTTTTGTTTTTTTTTTTTGGTAATATTGGAGAAGCTCTTTATTGGGAAAAATCTTGAGTTCATGATAGTGATTAAGCCTTTTGATGGTATTATTTGATAACTGAACAAATTGTAACAGACATTCATGAGGCCTAACTGAAATTTACTTCTACACACTGCATTTTTCAGTATTTTTGTGATTTCTAGTGAGGATTTCTTCACATTTGTTGCCCCAAAATTTGATTATCATGAACAACAAAGTTGTAATCTTAAATTTCCAAAATTTAATTGGAATTCGTTTACTTAGAAAATTTTTTTTTCTGTCATTCCGTTTTATTGTCAACATCCAATAATTTTTTGGAAAAAGCACTGGACTGTAGCTAGCAGTGATCACAAAACTGCTGAGATTGAAATAATGCCAAAAAATTGTGTAGTCAAAAAAGAACACCTCATCTGCATTCTCCAATACAGTGAGTATCCCCCAAAATTTCTGAAATTCCAAACAAATATCCTTATAGTCAAAAAGAACACCTCATTTGCATTTCAAACTTATGTCCAAGTTGCTTGAACTTAATTAGGTTGTAGTCCAAAAAAGTTTCATCTTTTGAATTCCTGTTATCAGCAGCTTTGAAGGTTCACACGATCCTTGATTAGCGGATTTTATTAGTCACTCTTCCTTCATCAGGGGTGCTTTAGTTGTTTGTAGTTACTTAGCCCAATCGGCTTTGGGGTGTGGGTGCTGATTAGATCGTGAAATACTTTGTCGATACAGAACCTCAAAAGTCTACAATAGCTCAAGAAATCTGCCACCTGATGATACTCTCAAGCTTGCAGACAGCGTAATCCTGGTTTAAACATCAATTTAAACATGTCTATGCGAGCAAATACAAAAGAGCACCAATGCATATCTCAATCGGTGTTTTAAACGCAACATGACTGATATATTTTATAACAAAACCGACAGTTTTTGTAATAAAAATTAAAAATTATTATTTTTAATTGCAAATGTTATTAGCTTTGTTATAAAAACTATCAGTCTCGTTTTATTCAGGACATTAATCTAATCACAAAAATCGACACACAAATAATTTTTCAATACATAATAGTTCTTGTTCACCTTTCTTACTCCGCGAAAGAAATCCCCGTGGCTTCAATATATGCCAACTAAACAAAATAGAAGAACCACTAGGTTTTAGGCCTCCAATTATAGGAACTCACAACCTACCATCATTGAATATACATTCACAATTATCCTAATGAATGTCTCCCTTTCTTCTCACTCTGCCTCCTCTCTTGCTGTGCATTGGAGATGTACTAGATGGCAGACAACATACAAAATATATGTATCTCTCTCCAATCACTTATGTTACCCTAGTGATAAGAGTGAACTTAGAATTGTGTGGATTAAATCATTAATCTCATTTTTGAATCTCATTAGGTGCCTTACATGTTTTAAATGGGAAGTTGTAGAGGTGGGTTGTCATAAAACTCTGTCCTATAAAGCAATTTTCTTACTTTCTCAAATGTAACAAGCTAACATCTCCAAGATAGGATTTAAAGCAACGAGAGGCCCCTTGGAAACAAGTTTTCTTTCTATAGGGTTTAATATGCCATCCTAACGTGACCGTTTGCTTCCTCTCTCTGGACTCTCCAATATCATTTGGATTAATATCACATTTTTTATAATAATTGAAGTTTGTCATGCCTTGTTGTCACTCGCATAAACACTCTAGTTGGCAATTGTCAATCAATGCATTGATACAAGATTTCTGGGAGTTAGGATCAAATGTTGTATAACTGAAGGACAAAATGGAATTTTAGAAATTTTGGGATCACTTTTCGTTTTGATTTTTCTTCATCTAGAATTGCGGTAGGTAATTCACTTGCTAGGAGTAATATGAACGTTTGAATACTCGGTTTATTTTGCTTTTGCTTCCCTATTTCAGCTGATTAATTCTACCGATGGAATCATTGAGAATCAATGGCTTCAACTGAAAATCTTTCAAGAAACACCTCAGTGGTTAAGAATTTAAATTTCTGTTTTCGAGTTCTCAGTTTTTTATTATAAGAAGTATGAAATTTAGGAGAATAAAAAAGTTACTTCTATCATGCACCTTACATCCCAATGAATTTCCTAATTAAAAAAATACTTTAACTATAACTTGCCAGTATAGTGCTCTGCAATGATTAAATACTAAATTTTGGGAACCATGATTTTTTTTTTTTTTTGGGTCAAACATTGCAAATAGTTTAGTACACAAACCTATATGAGTCTACTATAGTCTTGTGACATAGTTGTTGGGCTCTTAATCTCAGATTCTTAGTAACTAGGGATCAAACTTTAACAATGACAAACAAAAATAAAGAGAGAGCAATCTGAATAGATAAATACAAAGACGATATGTCATTTCTCTCTATTTTCCAATGATTACTAAGAAACAAAGAAAAAATAATAAGAAGTTGACCAATATTGGCATGAGAGTATAAACGTGAAAGACATGAAAATTAAAATGCAATCGAATTGGGCAGAGGGGGAAAAACAATATAAAATTTTTTTCAACGCTATTACTCGTCAAGAAAAACAAGCAGTGCTTTTGTTACGTTATGGAAATATTCTGGGAAGATATGGCTACAAATTTTCTTGGAATTAAGCTGGGGAAAATTAGGAACCATCCATAAATATGATTGCATTTTGACATTCGAAAAAAAAAAAGGAAAGCAAGTCAGCCGCTTTCCATACAGCAATTCTGAATTGCCAGGATTTGGAGAATATCAACCTCATCAACCTCAAAAGCACCTGGTAGGTTGGCGGTAAAATCTGAACTGTTGAGTATAATTTAATAGCCACTAAATTTAAAACTTAAACTAAGATCGAAAGTTTGAACATCAACCGATTGACAGATAAATTCTTCTATCCACTCTAATTGGATCGAAGAAATGCAAAAGAAAGGTCATCAAGAATTGAAAAGAGGAATTTCACATTTGTGGCCTACAAAGCAAAGGACCATGACCACAGTATGGGTTGAGACATGGAAAGCCCACTTTTGGTAAATTAGTCAACCATACTACTAACAAGTGGGCCTAAAGATAAAAGAGAGAACAAAAGAAGCTGCACAGATCTTGACTTGAAAGACATGTACATAACTCATCATGCTAGTGGTGGAGGGAATCTGTGTCACCCACTTATTTTTCCATAAATTAATTCATAGTTAATGTAGCAGTCAAACCTTGGAAAACTTGTCCATTTCTCTCCAATTTTTTAAGTAAATATTTGTTGACAATTCTAGATGCCAAGGAAGAAATAAGACTCTTCTGAGTTTGAATGAGATATCTGGGGTCCCTAACTCTTAATTTTTCAAACATGAGGTTTTGAAGAAGCTCACTCTTTGAACTTTGAAGGAACAAGGAAGCAACACAATTATTGCTGCCTGATATTGACAAAAAGAAAATTTGAAAATAGTGTATGGTCTGATGATATGAGTAGAAGATGGGTGCATGCAGCCAACATCAGTTTCAATTTCTTATTATTAACTGTGATAATTTATCAAAAGATTAATGGTATAAAAGTAATGATTATTCAAGCATACTATATGAGCTCGCTTTAAATGCGTTTAATTCACCGTATCAATATAATTTTATGATAAACTAAGGATTAGTTTGAACAATTAACTATTTTTGTCCCTAAACAGTGAAGACCTTGACAACAAAGACCGAAAAAGCACTAAAGACGCTACCTAACATAGAGTTATATATACAAGTAATGATATTCATCTCGACTTAATATTATGATTAGACGTTATGAATATGTTTATAAGAAAAGAGATGAAATTAAAAAAGAATAAGAGAAAATTATTAAATACAATTTTTCTTATTTTAATTTTATATTCTTTCTTTTTTAATGTATTCGATACAATTTATGATATCAATTCGAAATAAATAGCATATATATTCCAAAATATGAAGTTGTATAATTACTATGAATAATACTTGTCAAAGCAGATTTGAATAAGTTGGGCACAATCTTTCTTGATTAGATTGTAGTGTATCACTCCTTTTTTATTTTTTGGACAAAAAAGAGGCGGATTTGAATAAGAGTTGCCATAAGCAAAAGCAACCATACATTAACTTAATTTTTTTCTCATTTAAAATTAGACGAAAGAGTCCAAAGAAGAACACGTAAATAGTCATGCCGATCAGTTATGCTGTGCACTATTACGTAACCTATAGCTCTCCTTTTTTTTCTCTTTGTTTTTAGAAAAGTTTCTCAATATTCACTAACTGTGATTTTAATATTACTGAGTCCTGAATTATAAAACGACAATCATAGAGTCTTCTTCAATATGTTTGTGCGTAAAGTGACGCCAACATCATCCATATCAACAACTGGAAGAAGTTGCAAACGAGGAGGACTGGCCGAATTTTAGTGGGATTGTTTTGAGTTTTGGGTTAGTTTTAAATTATCCTGGATTTTGAGTATATCGGGTTATTTGAATTTTAGGTTTATTAGAACTTAAGTAATTTAAATTTTGAGTATTTTAGATTCAAATTATTGAATTTACGATCAATCGAGTGTCAAGTACATTAAATCATAAGTTTTTAGGTTTGAAAAATATATATTAAGTTTCAAGTTTTTTAAATTTTAGACTAAATTTATATGATTTTCGAGTTTTGTGGATTCGACTTATTTATTTTCAGTTAGCAATCTACGGAAGTGCTAATAGACTTGTTGATTGGGTTGCTAAACATTTAAGAGAGAAATTATGTTTTCAGAAATAAGTTAGCAACTCACCGAAAGTACTAACTCTTTTGTTATACTCGAATATTGTCTAATAATGAATTTGAATCTTTTTAATAAAAAAAAGAGTTATTTAAGTTTGGATAATCAAATTGGGTCAGTGGTTTTTTCAATCATCATAAGTTGAATTGAATCAGATTTCAGATCAGTTAAGTTGAGTTTTTCAAATTGAGGTTGCTACATTTTTTCTATAATGTTCAACATTTAGAAGAAAATATATTGTGTTTTTAGAAATATACTTCATTCTTTAATAAATATATTATATCTTTCAGCCACAATGCCCTTTATATATATATATATATAATGGGCTCCAAAAAAATTATATTTTTCCAAATGAAAAACAAATGATGATGCAGCCATTAGTTGCGCTCATTAAAATATCAATTCGCACTCACAACTCATCCACGCGGGGGCACACAGATCAAGCCATCAAAGCGCTTACATCATCGGAAGCATGCTCTTGAAAGACTCTCTTTTAAGCCAATTACAGCATTAAAGTTTCAAGGCTTCATTGTATGAGTTTGCAATAGGCTTTGCTCAAAAAAAAAAAAAAAAAAAGCTTGCAATAGGTTTAGCTATAGCAATAAAGTATGGTTTAATTAGTATTAAAGTCGTTTTGATTATTGATGGTATTGAATTTAAATTTCAATAAGAGCCAGTTAACAAAAAAAAAAAAAAAAAAAACAGTTTAAGTATACCTTAAACAATTTATCTTTTTTCAAGTCCAAATTATTTGAATGTTTTGTGCCTAATTAACAGTTTCTTCACATTTTGACAAATCACAATTAAGTGGTTGCGATACCAGTGATTAATTTTTTGTTTGTTTAATTTTCCTCAATTTGTGCCAATAGAAAAGCTAATCACACCATAACTCTTTTTTTATTTTTTAAGGTCTAGTCACACTACATCTCTATTATTACTCTTTTCTGCATCGATACATAGAGCAGTAGAAGTGTAACGGGTAAATTTCGAGTCTACAATAATTAACCTCGAAAATACAAAAATAAATTACAATAAAAAATTGTAAAATAAAAAGAAAATTTACGTGGTGTCGATCTCCTTAGATCCTCCAATTAGTGTTTCTTTTTTTGACTCTGTCAAGGGCTGCACGAGTTTGATCTTGACAGCAGTAAATTCCACAGTTTTTTCTTGAATTGGGTAGACTGAAAGTGAATATGATTTGGACGTTTAGACTACGGTTAAGAACCGTAGAGATTTGATCTGAGCCGGTCTGACTTAATTTCACCGAGGGTCAAAGGGAATTGCTCTCGGATGAACTGCCTGAATTTTACTGAGGGTCGTATGAGACTTAATCCCAGTCGGATTTGTAGTAATTTGATATTTTTAGATCTATATTCTCATAAATTTAGATCTAGAACGATCCGAGAATATAAACCTAAAAATGGAAACAGCAAATTTTTTGGGGCTTACCCCCTGAAATATCTCTCGAAAAAGAATTAGGAGAGTATACTGCAGAGTAAAAGTACGTAGGAAAAGAAGAAATTTTCTTGAGAGATTTTCAAAATTTTCTTTTTCTCTCAAATTCTCTGAATTTTTCTGTTTACGGATTTGCTGAATCTGTTTTGAACTAAGGGACAGGGGCCTATTTATAGGGCTCCTTTCAATGTGAAAACACTGTGTGAAAGGAAGAAAATTAAAGCCACCAACTGTGCAGTTGGTGGCTATTGGCTACTGTGGTCGGCACTTCAAGGGTCGGTAAAGAAGAACTTTACGGGCGTGAAGTCCAGGTTGAAACTTGAGATGTTCTGATGAATATTGAATGTTGAAATCCTCTAACTTCGGCTAGACCTGCTTTTGTTGGATCTCAACAGGAAACAGATACGATCCTGAGAAAGTTAGCAGCCCAGCCAATATAAAAAATTGAAGTCTTGGCTCCAGGTGAGTTCGAGCTTCCATGGCTCGCAAAGGCAGGAAAAGATTCTTTGAAGTTCCAAAGCTCTGGTGAGGATGATCCGATAGGCAAAAAACTTGAACCTCCCCAAGAGGAAGGCCCAGCACTTTGGAACTTCAAAATCGGCACACAGAGAGACTGACTGTAGTGATGATTCCCAAGTCTGCTTCGACGTAAAGAGAGTAGTTTGAACTTCCCTGTACGTCGTCGCATCCAAAGGAAGATTAGGATGATTGCAGCGTCTCATCCCTCTGTGGTGGATGTGAACTAAGGAGAGTAGTTAGAACTCCATGACACCGATGACGTTGGAGACTGAGTTTCGAGGGCTTTTAGGGATCTCTCGTGTAAGACTACTCCTTCTTTTCTTAGCTCGTGCGCCTTCAACCTCTTGATCAAAGAACTTTCTGAGACAAGTGCAGAGACTAGCCATTTCTTTTGAGAAGAAGAAGAGCTGAGGGGTGAATATTATGACTCGGACATGCAGGATATATATACATAACATAAAATTTTTTTTTTTTTGAAAAGTAAAAATGAAGGTACGCAGAATCGAGTAGGGTCATCCACGTCCCTTTCCCGCATAAGAGACAAAAGAGGCAGCGACTAACGCGCGTCACGAAAGTCGTTACCGTGTGTTGCAGAAGTCGTTGCCGTGTGCAGTAGAAGTCGTTTTCGTGTGCTGTAGAAGTCGTTACACCTTATCTTGTCAGCCGTCCTAGCGGGGCCCAAGGCGGAGCTCCAAGTCAAGCTCGACCTCGTCTGGTAGGCCGATGATGTTGACGTTGCTGGAGCCTCCTGGCTAGTTGATGCCGCTGGAATATTCTGGGAAGAGAGGTAAAGTTTCGCCGGAATGACTCCCTTCTGCTAGAAAAGTTCCTCCTGAACTTAAATACTTAGGAGGAATGAAACATTGACTAACTCCGTAAGACCACCAGGACTAGTAAGCATGGTCCCACAGGCTACGGCTTTGATCGTTATAACCTGAAGAGACCATTGCCGTGGTAGAACTCAGACCTGTTTCATTTGAGGGCGAAGTTGTACCGGTGGGATCTACTATCGGAACGGCAGACTGTTCTTTGGAAAAAGCAGCTCTCAGTGCTGGTTGCTTCCTGCTTCTCCGATTCTGGAACCAATAAAATACATTTTTTCCTTCGATTGCCCCGAGCGGGCGTAATCGTGAGACAAGTTGGTAAATCTGAGATGCATTAGGCATAATACCTCCATTGTTGTGGAAGACTTCCTCCAAAATTTACAGTTGTGCCATGGTTGGTTGCCATTTTGTGTGGGGTGACCTTTCTTCTCCCTTATCTTGAGGTTCTGCAACTGGTTCCATTTTTCTTGTGGCAGAGGAGCAAAGGTCTGGTATGTGGTGAAGATCGGTTGAGACTGATGCTAGGTTTCAGACTCAAACCCTCCGTCGCTTTTATATTTTTTGGCCGTTCATAGTTTATACTCATGCGATTCAGGAGTTGGATTGGATTTTGAACTTGGGTTCTGGACTGTGTCTGGAATTTGAAATTTTTTTTTTTAGGTTTTGGGCTTTGGATTGGATTTGGTTCGAGTGTTTGAGTTTTTGACTTGGATTTTTAAATTTGGGTCGAGTGTTTGGGTTTTAGACTTGGACTTAGTTTTCAGGCTTTTGAGTTAGACTTTGAGTTTTCTGAATTGGGCTCAAGTGTTTGGACTTGGATTTTCGGGTTTGGATTTTCGCTTGAACTTTCAGATCGGGACTTCCCTTTTTTTTTTTTTCTATATTTTTTTCTTTTTTTATTTTTATTTTTATTTTTATTTTTTTTTTTTTTTTTTTAAAATATTTACACATAATACTGTTTCAGAAATTTACCATTGATCGGGCCGATTCGGACGCCTTCTTGGTCTGACAGCATGTAAGCGTTGTACGTGTAGGCCTCCTGTACTAAGTATGGCCCGTCCCATTTGAAAGTAAGCTTGTCACCAGGCCGATACTTCATTTTAATGGGCCGTCGCACTGCAAGAATAAGGTCTCCAATTTGAAAAGATCGAGGGCGGACCCTGCGGTTGAATGTTTGAGCCGGGCTTGGTAGCACTCAAGTTGCGTTGTGCTTCGAGCCTCCTTTCATCGAGGGCTTCTAACTCATCCAGACGTAGGCGAGCATTATCCTCCTATGCGCAGAGATGGAATCTGTGTTTCCAACGGCAGTATTGCTTCGACACCGTAGACAAGTGAGTATGGCGTCGCCTGTGTTGGAGTCCGGTAAGTTGTACGATACGCCCATAATGCCTCCGAATTCTGTCATGCCAATCTCTTTTGGATTTAGAGACTACCTTCCGCAACAGGTTGCATAAGGTCTTGTTGAATGCTTCGCCAAGCCATTTGCTGGGGCATTGTACATGGATGACTTGTACTGCTTGAACTTGAATTTCGCAGAGCTTGTCATCAAGCTGTTGTAGAACTGCTTACCATTATCAGTGATGATGAATCGAGGGACTCCATAGCGATAGATCAGCTGAGTCCGGATGAAATTGGCAACATGCTCCTTCTTTACCTCTCTAAGTGGAATGGCTTCAGCCCATTTTGAGAAGTAGTCGGTTGCTGCGAGGATGTACAGGTGACCCAGGGATGACTTTGGCAAGGGCCCCACTAAGTCGAGACCCCAAGCTTCAAAGGGCCAGGATGACAGTTGGATGCAGTGGCTCCTGGTTGATGTATGTAATTGCATGAAATTGACAAGCTTGACAAGTTTTAGCAAACTCAATGAATCACGTACCATGGTTGGCCAGTAGTATCCCATCCTTCTGAGTTGGAAGTGCAACTTAGGCCCCGATTGATGTCCGCCACAAACACCAATGTGCTTCAGCGAGAGCTGTTTTGCCTCTTCATTGCTAGGCAGCGAAGTAAAACTCCATCAAAAGATTCGATACAGAGCATCCTTGAGATATATGAAGCGGGGAGCTCGTCGTTGAATTTCTGTCTTATGACGACGATCTTCGGGCAGCTTCCCGTGCTGTAGGTAGTCAATGATTGGTTGGCCCAATCCTCGTCCTCCGCGAGACGTACAGATACAGCGTTGGCTACTATAGTTTCTTCATCATCCTTCTGTGGCACTACGGCAACAACTGTAGCCTGGATTTCTGATTTTGCAAGAGAGGTGGCCAAGTTAGCCAACGCGTCTGCCTGAGTGTTTTCTCGTCGAGGCACATGCTCCAAGGTGATGCTTTCAAATTCATCCATTAGCTGTCGAGCACGTTGATGGTAAGCAAGGTCCTCTTTCTTCACGTCATACAATCCTGTAAGTTGGTTGATGACGAGCTGGGAATCTCCATGGACTTCTATAGTTGGAATCTTCATATCGACAGCCATTTGAAGACCAATGATCAAAGCCTGGTATTCAGCAACATTATTTGAACATAACTCACCGAGAATGATAGCATATGGTAGTATTTGTCGTTGAGGAGTGACAAACACTATGCCGGCACCAGCACCATCACGCCTTGCTGCACCATCAAAGAACATCGTCCATGGTGGCAGTGTCTCAATGTAAAAGACCTCTTCATCTGGAAGATCATCTGTGAACTCCCAATCTGACGGAACAGGGTGATCTGCAAGGAAGTCTGCTAGAGCTTGTCCTTTGACTGCTTTTTGAGGCACGTAGACAATGTCGTAGCTTTGTAGGATTACTGCCCACTTGGCAAGTCGTCCTGACAAGATTGGTCTAGATAAGATATATTTGACAGGATCAGCTCTGGCAATGAGACGTACCGTGTGAGCTTGCATGTAGTGCCTCAGCTTCAATGGCAAAGAACAGTGCTAGACATGTCTTTTCAATGGGCGAATAACTCAGCTCCGGACCGTTTAGTGTTCTGCTCAAGTAGTACAGGGCAACTTCCTTTCCCTGCTCGTTTTCCTGTGCAAGCAAGGCTCCCAAAGATCTTTCCTGCTGCAATGTAGAGAATCAACGACTTTCCTTGAATTGGAGCTCCTAGGACTGGTGGATTGGAAAGGTACTTCTTTATGCTCTCAAAGGCTTTGCTGCAAGCTTCGTCCCACTCGAAGTTGACATCCTTCTTCATCAACCGATGGAAAGGTTGACATCTCCCAGCTAAATTGGAGATAAACGGCGAATGTAGCCAGCTTTCCTTGTAGACTTCGCAGCTCGTGCAGGTTTTTAGGTTCAGGCATCTTTTGAATTGCCTCAACCTTTGACTGATCAACTTCGATTCCACGATGGCGCACCACGAACCCAAGAAACTTTCCTGATGTGACACCGAATGCGCACTTGAGAGGGTTCATTTTAGCTGATGCCTCGAAGTCTTTCGAACACTCTTGAGATCCTCGAGGTGGTCTTTGCGCTTCTTAGTCTTTACAACTAAGTCATCAACATAACATTCTACAATCTTGTGCAGCATGTCATCAAAAATTTTTTGCATAGCACGTTGATAAGTGGCGCCAGCATTTTTAATCCAAACGGCATAACTTTGTAGCAGTATATACCTTTTGGGTGCGGAATGCTATCAACTCCTCGTCTTCTGGTGCCATTCTGATTTGGTTATAGCCTGAAGAACCATCCATGAAGGACAATGCTTCATGACCTGTTGTTGCATCGACTGTGATCTCTGATAGGGGCAATGGAAAGTTATCTTTCAGACAAGCCCTGTTAAGATCTCGAAAATCAACACATACCCTCAACTGTCCATTCTTCTTTCTTACTTGGGCTATGTTGGCAATCCACGTTGGAGAGCTTCATATACCTTCTCCGTTGTCGACTTTTTGTTGTCGAGCGGCTCCTCCTTACGGTATGTCACCTCTTCTGATGGTTTTGAAGTGATGGTGGTCTGGTTTGTAGAAGTTATGCCATCCTGGTTTAGAATGATTTTATTCTGACTTTTGAGCTTCATGATTAGCTCCTTCAGGACGAAACACTTCTCGGTTGGATGACTTACTATCCGGTGATATTTGCAGAATCTCGGATCGCTGACTCGATCCTTTTCATTCGGCCGCTTGCACTCTGGAGTTCGATCAGCTTCGCCTCCAAGAGTTGTTCAAGAATGTCGGGGACGTCTGAGTCAGGGAATGGATATTACTTTTGCTCCATCTCTCGCAATGTCACCTTCCGCCTTTCCTGTTGTTTTGGCTGAGTTATTTGAGTCTGAGGATTTACCTTGGTTTTAGCTCCCACTTTTACCGGTGCAGCTTCAACAGTCATCACTTCTTTTCCTTTTCCAAAACTGTTGGGTTCTTAATCTGCCTTCTGCCCCCTTACTGGTCCAACTGGATGGGAACCGTGCCTCCGAAAGTCTGGATGCTTATCTTCATATCATGAGCGGGTCGCCAATTCTTCGAAGGTTTGGGGTTTGATATCCTGCAGGATGTATAACAGCTCCCAATGCATTCCCTAGATGCACATCTCCACGGTAGAAATCTCCGTCAGACGATCTTTGCAATCCAAGCTGAGGGCACGCCATCTGTTGATGTATTCAACAACGGGCTCTCCTTTCCTTTATTTGGTGCTGGTAAGCTTCATCATACTTACCGTCATTCGAGTACTGAAAAATCTGTTGAGGAATTCTCGTTATAGCTGTTCCCAACTGTCGATCGATTCTGGTTCAAGATTTATGAACCAGGTGAAAGTGGTCTCCCTGAGTGAACGGACAAACTGCTTCACCAAGAGGTCTTCATAAGTCCTTGCGTTGTTGCAAGTTTCAACGAAGTGGGCGATGTGCTGTTTGGGATCGCCTCATCCGTCGAATTGTTGAAATTTGGGCGGCTGGTAGCCAAAAGGCATGTTGAGATTTTCGTCCGTCTAGTGTACGGTTTGACATACATCTGTGATCCTTGGAAGGATGTAACTTGTTACAGGCGGATCGAATTAGTTATCATTTCTTGCAATTGTTGAACATATAACGAAACTACAGAATTTGAGGGTGGCAGCTGTGTAGAACTACCTGGTCGCTTTTCTGCAGTGAAGACGTCGGCTGGTGTGGTTTATGGAGTGAAACCGGGAGGATATGGTTGCTCATCGCGGATTTCGGGATTAATTTGGATCAGGGCTTTTCCTTTGAGAGCATCGATCTGTTGATCTTTTTCCTCCATGACTCTGATTAACTGAAAAATCTTGTTCTCCAATTCCGAAATTCTTTCTTCAGTACTGGTTGTGTTGGTCATCATGACGGCAACAGACGAGACTCTATGAAAGATTGGGGGAGAGAATTCTTCTGCTTCCTCTGTGTGGATCTCTACAGAATGTGTTGGATTCTGTTGAGCAGGCTTCGTCGTGTTGCCCCTAACTTCGATCGGGGTGGGTGATCGACTCCTCCATACGGCAAGAGAGTCAGGGGAGAGTTCATGTTGTTATGCAAGCTGTGGACTCTCCGTTTTAATATTTTGTCGGGTTTGGACGACAAGAAATTGTATCCGTCCCCGGGTTTCTGGACCTGCGTACCCAGGTAGGGTAGTTGATACAGGCAATGGAGCCGTTGCCTTCTTGTTGGTACCGGTAGCTGTACTACTTTTTTAGTGTCATTTAATGTGCTGAACACCTGTAAAAAAATTTTTTAATTTTTTTAATTTTTTTTTTTACTTTTTACTTTTTTTTTTACTTTTTACTTTTTTACCTTTTGCGTTTTTTTCCCTATTTTGTCTTTTTCTTTTTTTTCTTTTTCTCGGCTCTTTTCTTTTTGCCCTTTTTTTTTTTTAAGGAACAAAAGATGAGAGGTGAAGAGGTCCCACCGAGCGTGCCAAAAATTTGTAACGGGTAAATTTCGAGTCTACAACAATTAAACTCGAAAATACAAAAATAAATTATAATAAAAAATTGTAAAATAAAAAGAAAATTTACGTGGGATCGATCTCCGTAGATCCTCCGATTAGTGTTCCTTTTTTTGACTCGGTCAAGGGCTGCACGAGTTTGATCTTGACAGCAGTAAATGCCACAGTTTTTTCTTGAACTGGGTAGACTGAAAGTGGATTTGATTTGGACGTTTAGACTACGGTTAAGAATCGCAGAGATTTGATCTGAGCCGATCTGGCTTAATTTCACCGAGGGTCGAAGGGACTTGTTCTTGGATGAGCTGCCTGGATTTTGCTGAGACCCGTATGAGGCTTAATCCCAGCCGGATTTGTAGTAATTTGATATTTTTAGATCTATATTCTCATAAATTCATATTTAAAGCGATCCGAGAATATAAACATAAAAATAATTTTAGAAATGGAAACAGCAAATTTTTTGGGGCTTACCCCTGAAATATCTTTCGAAAAGGAATTAGAAGAGTATACTGCAGAGTAAAAGTACGTAGGAAAAGAAGAAATTTTCTTGAGAGATTTTCAAAATTTTCTTTTTCTCTCAAATTCTCTGGATTTTTCTATTTACGGATTTGCTGAATCTGTTTTGAACTGAGAGGCATGAGCCTATTTATATGACTCTTTTCAATGGGAAAACACTGTGTAAAAAGAAGAAAATTAAAGCCACCAACTGTGCAGTTGGTGGCTATTGGCTACTGTGGTCAACAATTGCCGACCACAGTAGTCAACCTTTTTTTTTTTTTCTTTCTTCTTTTACAAGAAGTTTACAAGCATCTTTATTAACATTTTATGTGCGTTAATATAATGGCAAATCTGATATCTCTCCCTCTCCCTCTCATTTAAAAATGAGGTATACCGTTTTTTTCTTAATAAATTTTGAATAAGATATACTTATTTAATTCAAAACTTACATTAATAGAAAAGAAATTTGTCAGCACACTCATTAAGTAAATCTAAGAGGACTTGAGATTCAGCGAGACTCAAATAGATAATCCTATAAATTGAAATTATTGAAATTTTAATAATCTAAAATTTAAAATAACATAACACAAATTCAATTAAATTCGCCCGTTTGTTTGTCACCTATGTTCTTTAGCTAGTGTGAGACGGGTTCCCTTGTACCCTATCAGCCATAAAAGTTAAAAATATCAAAAAATTTTCATTTTTGTTACTCTAGTCGATTCTGATTTTCGACTATGATTTTTGATTATGACTGACACTTTCAATAAAACTATTTCTAATGCAAATCCGGTTCGTTTCGGAACGGAATTGTGATCAGTCAATGGGTTCAATCGAGAACACAAATCAACCCAAACTACGCGCAACTGATTTTCTCTATAAATTCTTTACGGTTTCCGTACAAAGACAAATAAAATAAAACAAAAAACATATAGAATCGGTGGTGGGTCGGTCGGCTTCGTCTGCGTCTCCTTTTTTTTTTTTTTTTGGTACGATTGACCGTACGGCACCGAAATGGTCCCACATCCTGACGTAGAATTAGAAATGTCGTGTTTTCACCTCACATACTTCTCCGTCTCTGCCCCACCTTTCTTGCCGTGGCCCCCACCACTTCTAATCTCAATTATCGGTGGGCCCCGGCCACAATCGAATCCTTTTGAATTTTTTTCTTTTTGACAAATTATTTAAATATTACTTAAAGTTAGATATAAACTGTAAATAAAATTGTCGTGATGTTTAATTTAATTTAATTTAATTTTTCCGTAATTTATGTGTTAAAAAATATTTAGGAGTTTCACATCTGAAATTTTATAAAATTTATAAAATATTAAATAATAAATTATTAGAGATTATTAAATAAAATTATGTTATTAATTTGACATTATTTTAGTGAAAATGCATAACGATAACTTTATATGTTTTATGTTAAGTGTGCCCTTTTAGAGCCTACAAGAACAAAAATTCATGTAACCTTCACGCATGACCTAACCAAATTCACATTCTCTTTTCTTTGGTACAAAGATTCCATTCTTTTCGAACAAGCCCTTTAATGTTCATTGAAAAGGTTGCTAGATAAAGATAAGATACCCCTTGATAAATTGGAAATCAAAGGCACCCATTTAATTGAAAAACTTTCTATTAGCATCCAATTAAGGATATTGCCGTAGAAATTACGTATATAATTAGAATCTCTAAGCACAATTGTTGACACATTTTTCAGTTTTCATTTTGCCGTTTGCCGGTGGTTGAATACTTTCTTTGGGGTCTCCTACACCGACTTACTTGGCATTGTCGCACTACTTAAAAATTAGATTCTAGTTTCATGTAAATTTGTACACTATATAAAACTCATTTATTTTGTAATCACAACTATATTACAAGTATATAGATAAATCGACACGAGACAAATGTAGACATGCATTGTATTGTTATAATTATTGGTTATATATGTGTGATTCTCATTATTATTAACTGTATTAATCGTAAATATTTATCAAAGTGTCAAAAATATAAAAAAAATAATATTCTTATTACTATAATGCGTAGTATTTTGTGTCTTTTACCGGGTGTTTTTTTTTTTTTTTTTGAGGTAAAGTCTTTTAGCGGGTTACATGATCAGACTTGGTTTGTTCATTATGTGCCATTCACACCTTACACGTATTTTAGCACATTATCATTGTATTTATTTGTTAAAAGGGAAAGTTATATAAGTATATAATAATAGGTATAAATTGATATATGAAATTTAAACGTTATATCATGAAAAATATATTAAATTAAAAAAATAAATTAATCTTTAAATTAATTACGTATCTTTTGTATATTATAAATTAGGTATCTACATAGTTGTTAAAAGTAACAAAAAAAAAAAATTCCTAAACTGAGGCCGCCGGCTGTGGGGGAGGAGCAACCATGTGCGACCAGACATGCTATTCCCTATGCGGTAGCACTACTGTACTGCATAAAATCTAACTTTTTTTTTAGGTATTAATTCAAAAAAATAAATCAATTATTTAATAATATCAAACTAAATTACGTAATTAATTTATGACGAGATAATACTAAATTGCATGATAAATTGTTTTGTTAAAATTAAACATTTGTTATTAGGGATTCATTATTGGTCATATATTTTGGTCAAACGTATGACTATACTCTCATTTTCATTTTTTAAATTAAAATTTAAATATATTTAATATTATTTTAAAAATATTTAATATTATTTTTAAAATTTAATTTTTAATATGACCAAACGTTAGTAATTCAACGTCCCGCAATATACTTCTTTTTCTTGTTATTATACACCGTAAAATGTTAGTCGAGTCAAAGTTTTACTCCTAGTGATAATTGGTCATAGACTAGACTTAAAATGTTGAATTTAGAAATCTTCTCCTCAATGATTGATTTAGATTTTTCAAACCTTCCACACCATATTATCAGCTCTTATTATATGATAACAAAAAGGGACATGTAATATGTTTTATTTTTATCTATTAATTGAGTCAAAATTGATGCCGTATTCAGTACTACACGTTATTGACAGTTTATTCCTTGTACGATGGCATTGTGTGAACTGAACACTTGCAAACTTGGAGCCAACCTAGCCGCACTTTCTCAACTTCTTCACTCCTTCAACGTCAACTAACTTGGAGCTGTTGTCGGTATATTTAGAGTGTTTGGAGTGAGTAGAAGGGTGGGAAAAAGAAGAGAAAATCAGAGAAAATAAAGAGAAAATAAAATTATCTGAAGTAGTAGAAAAAGTGAAGAAAATTAAAATATGGTGAAAGAAAAAATAAATAGTAATTTGTGAGAGAAAAAGTGAAGAGAAAATAAAGTTATTTGGAGTGATAGAAAAATAAAGAGAAAAAAAGTATGGTGAAAAAAAAATGAATAGTAATATGAGAGAAAAAGTAGAGAGAAAATAAAATTATATGGAATGGTGTAGAAAGTGAGAAGAAAGAAATATAAGAAAGAAAAGTATATTGTAAATTATACTTTTCTTTCTCTCATCCCCTTTCCTTCGTATAACAAACACACCAAGGCTGATATCGACAAAAGTGTAGTTTAATGGCCATTAAATTTATAATTTAGAGTAAGATTTACGATCTAAATTTCAGACGTCATTTTTAGTCACAAGCAAAAATTTATTTTGTGTTATTAATATAAGAATATTTCAGATATTGCTTTTAATTGCAGATATCTTAAGAAATATAGAGATGCATAAAATATCATGTTAGTACTGACTTGAATGTTAGTTTGTGAATAATTTTTTTATTTTATGATTTTATTTCTCTAGAACTTTCTAACAATCCAAACACAACATAAATATTCGTTTGATTTTTACTTTACAAAGCTATTTAGAAATTATTAATTAATTGGTTGGGCGTGTGAAATATGATGCATGATCCACAATTGACGGGCTATATATATAGATCCAATTAACTAAAAAAAGATAATGATACACGTCCGCATTTTGTTTCGTTTATGAAATTTTCTTGCCACTTGCTTATTTTTAATGACGGAAATTATTTGAGGGTAATTTCGACGTTGTTTGTAATTCTTACTTACTTTATAGTCAGATCTTATGAGAAATTCAACTCCTAATATTGTAATTCCAAATTCGCACATATCTGTGAGATATGTGCTATCATTTATTAGTAGTCCAATGTTATGATGTTTGATTGCTACCGAATCTAATCAATGCTGTATAAAAGCTGACTTATTGCATATAATCTTTGATTTCCTAAACTACGACAGAATTTCTTTGTCTTTACCTCGTAATTCCTGCAGCCAAAAAGTCAGAAAAAAAAAAAGAAAGTAAAACTCAAATGAAAGAGGTAAGAAGTTTCATTAGAAGGAGTAAAAAAGGGGAATGTGGAAAGCAAGGCAAGTCAACCACCGAGCAGAGCCCTTCGATAGTCTAATCGAAATTCTAATTATCCAACCAAAAAAATATATATTTATAAAATAGACCGAAAGTTGCTATTCACAAAAAAAAAAAACAACCACTGTTTTGTCAAAGAAATTGTGTTTTGGCCAATGAAGTAAGAACCGGACTGAACCGACCGGTTTAACCGAAAAAATTGGAAATCGGTCCTAGGTCCGGTCCGGTTCAAGCATAAAAATGGAATTCGAATCAGACCGAAAAAAATCGGTCAAAAATTAGAAAAACAGACAAAAAACCGGATCAGTTGAACCGGTTCAATTTAACCCAAAAATTTTAAATTATAATTTGACCCAAAAATTTATCTAAATTATAATTAAGACTGTAATTTTAACTAAAAATTTTAATTTAGTCCTCAATTAATTAAAATTTTTAATTTAATCTTTGAAATTTAAAAATTAATATTTAATCACTATTTATAAATATTATTTTTTCAATTAATTTTTATAAATTATATTTTGTTAAATATACTAATTGTAATATCCTTAATGTATGTAAATATTAATATAATTCTTAAAATACACTTTATTTTAAATATTTATTATCATTCTTATATAATATAACAATTTATATAATTATATAAGTTATATAAAAATTTAATTTTATATATTTAATATTAAATACCGATTTTACCGGTTTAACCGCGGTTTTACCGATCAAACCAGTTAAATCTTGAATCTCTTAACTTTTCAATTTAATGATCGGTTCAATTCTAATACCTTAATTTTGACAGACCAGCTACTTGGCTTAATAAGCCTACCAACCTCATGTAGGTCGGTTGGCAGGTATTCAAGTCCCTACACTCCCTTTCCCCTTCCCGGGTTGTACGCCCTCCTTAAAAAAGAAAAAAAAGAAAGATATAATGTTTCTGGCAGAAATTTCTGCCTGTTTAGAGAAGCAAAAGACTTCGGTGGCATGAAGACATTTATAGCGATTTAGTGCAGACTATGGAGTGGACTTCTAAATTGTTCGTGCCGTGCAGCAGCATCTTTACCCGTATCATGGTCCTAACCCGTGCTTTGCATGGTCCAAGCCAGCCAACCTTAATTTAATTAACTTTAATTTTTCAATTCCAAAATAAGTTTCATTATTTTATGTGACAATAATTTCTTTTAGCTAAATCTCGAATTTGCTAGCATGATACTTAACTACTACTATTCCCCATTTGAAATGTAGAATACAACTAAAAAATTCAAATATAAAATAATATGCCTAATCTGCACAATTTCTAATTAACCCTAACTACATAATCCAAATTGGTTGTTTTTTCCTCAAAAAATTGTTTTTTTTTTTTTTTGCACAACAAAAAGGAAACTTGGGTTTCGTTAATCCTTTAAAAGAAGTAGGTTATTAATCAACAAACTAATGCCCAAAACAACCTAACCCTTCTTATTAATCCTGATTCTCGTTGTTAATCTAATACTAATCCCAATCCTTTCGTAATAGTATATACTCAGGGATGATAGTGCCGAATACGCACGCAACGGAAAAAACCGTGGCAGAACCGCAGAAGTGACAAAACCAGCACTGCCCAAATAGGACACCGATGATTAGTTTTTTTTTTTTTTTTTTTTTTAATTGATTCCGACTAAAATTTGAATTTAACTTTCAATTTAAAGATGACTAACAAATAATTGACCTATTTCATCAGTTGGCCTCTCTACTTGAATAAATACATTAAATTAAGCATAAAATTGCTAGTTGTTTAATCATATTGAAGTTAATTAAGTTGAATCCATATTGGGGTGGCCATAGATGACAAAATGCTATGCAATCTGTGTGTGACTTATATCTTTTTAATAGCTTCAGCACAATTAGATGGAACATCTTTATTGGAACCTCTTAGTTTTGTCTATTGATTTTATTCTCATTTTTTAGTCTTTCGGCTTCCTAAAGCCCTTTTTAATTTTTTAATTATTATTTAAAAATGTTACACCAATTACTTGAGCACTAAAAATACTTAGATATAAAATTGAAATATTTTAAATTATCAAATTAAACTTTTAAATTAATCAATAATTATTTTATTTGTTATATATTCAAATATATATTTATATTTACATTCCAAAAATCAATTTAACAAAATATTAAATATTAGAGTCTCACTAAGCAACAATGCTTACTGGGTAGATGATAAGCAAAGGAGGACAGTAAGAAAAGATAATTCTTTTACTTTCAATTTTGTTTATTTGTTAAAAGAATAATTGGTATATATTTCTTAGTCTACGTTTCTTATATATCTTGTGTGCCTCAATAAGTAACCGGTATTTCTCTAAATATTATTCATCCATCAATTCATACAGCCAATTACTTCTTCTCTTTAACTAATGGCCTTATGACCAACCATGGTTCGAATTGATTGCCAGTCAGCAGTGGAGTTTCATAAGTTTGGGCAAACGAGGCCCGAATTGATTGCAGATTCAAGCACTCCTGGCACAAGTCACAAGCCCTAAAACACTGGGTAATTTACATTTATTTTTAAATATAATATATTTATAGCTGACATTTCATAATTTGAGAAATTATAAAAAATATACTTGGACTAACAGTCCGTTAGTTAATTTGGACATAAAATATTAATTGACTGTTATACCCTCATATATATTTAACTCAAAAATTTTAATTTCTTTTTCAGCTTTCAATCTAAAATCACAAATCAAAAACTTTCAAAATTTTATTTCAGATCAGAACCTAATATCATTTTCTGGAAAATCACTCACAAAACTATCAAAATAATTAAAAAAACACAAAAAATTTAAAATCTGTTTTTGCCCTTTATTACCCCAACCTCGCCGGACCAACACCGTCAGCGCCGTTGCCGCTGGTCGCCGACGATGCCTAGAAATATCTCTCCGAACTTGCCATTCATTGAGCTACACATCCCCAGTCTTTACGCACTGGGATCTAGCTAGGAAATCTCCTGAAGCAGCCACCCGAAGTCGCTGTCACTTTGTTTCGTTGCCTTCCTGTCGCTCTGTTCTCTCTTTCCAACGATCCAAACTGTTCTAGAATAGTTCAACGACATTTGATCTCTGCTCCCCTACTGCTGACGACTCTCCACTTGCAAGCCACCACTGCTCCTCAATAACCACCTTTCTCTTGGTTCCACTGACAACCCTTTTCTATGAACTCCGGTAACGCAGTGCAACAAGTCGATTCTTCTCAACCCGACCATCAAAATGGCTTCTCACTTTACCCTCTGCCATCTTAGATCACACTCCTCCACGCCACCCTCACCACCACCACCGGCAGGCACTTCCATTCTAACCCTCTCATCTCCTCCATGCCGCCGCCACCCTAATCGCCCTAATACTATGGACATCAAAAAGAGAGCACGCTACAGATATTCGGGTCAAGTAACAGGGCCCGCTGCTGGATTTGTTCAGAGAAAGAAACTCTTGTTATTTTTCAACTACTCATGTTGAAATTAAAATTAAGCGAATTGCTTTATGATTGAAATTAAGTAAAAAAAATAGAGCACACCAACTCAATATTTGGAATTTGAGATTTTTATTTTAGATTAAGAGAAAAAGATGAAGATAACTGAAAAAGAAATTAGGTTTTTGAATTATATATACATAAGGGTATTATGGTCAATTAATATTTTTCATCTAAATTGACTAACAAACTATTAGTCAAAGTATGTTTTTTATAATTTCCCAATTAGGAGATGTCTGTTTAAATATGCGATATTTTAAAATGACAAATATAAATTACCCTAAAACACCCAGAACCCTTGATAACAATAGCCATCAATTTATAGAGAGTGTCACTGTACTATGCAGGTTAATTTTAGTATTTAACGATTTATTTTTTACACAATTTATCTAGTAATATCTAATGATTTTTTTTTCAAATTTCATTAATCTAATGACTACTTAAATACCACGCGAGTCAGTGGTTCAGTGAAAGTTGGCTTGTCTCCACGCTCAGCGTCCTGGGTTCGAGTCCCAATGTGGTATATCCTCCTCTAGCCAATGTGTTAGGTGACCACAAAGTGACGAAAGTCTGTGAGCAGCGTTTGGAATTAACTCGCCTGCAGGGATACTAATAGCCAAACCTTGTTGGTCATGTTGGTGCTCGTGTGGTAGGTTTGGCACCTGTGCGAATTGTTAAACGGGCTGTTCAAACGAGATTTTCCCTTAGCCTAATCCAAAGATCCGATATTCGACATACATGTGACTGAATCTTTTTTCTTAGTTCAAAAAAAAAAAATAACTAGTTAAATATTACCTAGTGATATTTTCCATTTGTACAAGCTAGGCCAGGCCAAACCATGGTCCCAAACCATGGTCACAATGACCCAAATTTGAATTTAACCATACTGTGTCAAACAATTGCATGTGGATGTCACCAGCAAAAAAGTAACCTCAAAAGATTCCATCGACGCCATTTGCATCCCCACCTCTTCTCTTCCTTTCATTATAGACCAAAAAGTGAGAGACATTACTTATGACTGCTTTTTTTGTGTCCCTCTACAAAAAGGGTAATTGTACGGCCAATTCCATTAGCAAAAGTTTTCTTAAAATAAAAATATAATTAGATAACGTAACTGATAAATATTTTATATTCAATAATTTTAATATTTATCACTGTTTTTGTTAATAGATAAGACCAATATTATTAACTATATAATAAGTCACGGTATAAAAATCAACCTAATCAAAACAGGCACTAAAGTCAGGTAATAAAATTAGATTGCCTAAACAGGTACTAAAGTATATATTAATATGCCCCTACCGAGTGACGCTTATTGCGCTGCCACCAACTTTATTTGGCGAAGAAAATTGGAGGATAAAGGAGTTGGAAAGGAGACAAGGCAGAAGACAGCGCTTGATCGGCCAAAAAGGAAGATAAAAACACAAGTCACGGAAACGTACCTGCTGGCTATGAATTTCGGACAAGTTTTGATACCCTGACCTGCCCGGCCCGCCATTTGCGCCTTTGCCAACGTTTTCACTCCTTTCCTCTCTGTCATGCATTCACACGCACGTGCAAAAAAACACACGTACAAGCTTTTATTTTTTATCTTTTTAGAAAAATTGAGTGGATTATCCTTATTGAGTTACATGTGGGTACACAGAAATATGTACCATTGGATTATCGTATTTGAGAGAAAAAATAAATTAGCTCTTAAATATGGTTGAATCGGCTGCATGTTACTTTTAGAAAGAAGTTATTTTGCGGTGCCCTTTCTTCTTCTGATTAGTTATGTGCCATATCCAACTCAGCTTTTAGAAATTAAAGATTCTTGTTTGTTTTTTCCACCCATGTGTATGACTTCTCTGTTGCGTAAAGCAGAAGATGGAATCCTCCTAAACCAAATCTGCCTTCTTAAATTTGAGAATTAACTCAATGAAAAAGATTAATAAAAAATAAGTAATTTTCAAGAAATTGAAAGTTCGCATTTTATTGTTGTAACATAAAATTGATGACATATCTATATCCTGTGACCCCATTTACAGAATTCTAAGTTTTGGCTCTAACATAGGTGTAGTGGAATCCCTACGCCTATATGAGTGACGATGAATTCAATATATATATAGTAATTTGTATGAGGTTAGGTTTGAATCTATTATTTTTTATAATATTTGGTAAGTAATTAAGTTGCACTAACTAGTTAATAAATTTAATATTTCTTTTCAGAAATTTTAGATAGTCTACCTACCTCCTATTCTGATATGCTAAAAATAATAATTTCCTAATGTTCATGAATTATGTGTCAACCCATAATGCAAGTCACATTAATATTGTGCTAATGTGAATGATTCTTGAGAGAGTCTGCTACAGGGATAGGAGCCAACGAGAACTCAATTGCTCATACTTCGAGTGGTCGACCCCTCGTTGGCTGAGCCAACGGTTGGCCCCCGACAATGTGCTAAGATTTTGTGGCCAATTACTCTTCCTAGGCTTACCGACGCTCAATGTTTTTCCTCCACGCACGTTGGCCTCCTCTTTTGGTTACATCGTGTGGAGCTGAACTCGAATTTATAACTAATTTTCTTAAAGACTTCTAGTCTCTTGCGGCTCCACCAGGACCGGCTAAATGGCAACAAAAGTGGTTGCCAACAAAAATTTTTTTAGAACATATAAGACGTTTTATACTAGATATAAAATATTAATGTAATATGCAACATCTTGTATTAAAATGTTTATTAGTTAAAACAAACATAAGAACTAATCAGAAGAATAGTAAGACACTAATAGAAAGATGAATACTACCTACTTATTGTGTACAAACAATTCACATTGGAATTGGCTCCATAGTTTTCTATAGATCTATTCCAACACAATTGAGAAGGATGTATTATCAAAAGGTTAAAACAGATAGAACAATCTTCAAAATTAATTAAGATCGTTGCATAATTTAATAAAAAAATGAAATTTCCGTACAAAAGGATAGGAGAAGGAGGGGGGAGGGGGGAACAAAGAACAAAACTATCTAAAAAGAACTCCAAATGTTTGAGACGTTTTCGGTTGGAGTTTTATATGGAGTGCCGTTTGAGTTGCTTATTTTATGATTGTAACGCATCAAACACGGCAATTCTCAAAGACAAAGCTGCAAAGCATGCCTCCCACCTTGTCATTTGGAACTAACCCTTCTCTCTCTCTCTCCCTCAATGAACAACTCAGAAATCATAAATATTGCAATAAAATATAAATCTGAATGAGAAAATTTTTTTTAGACATATAATCATAAAAGTATAATTAATACATAGTGATGTGAATTGTTAATTAAAAAATATTAAATTTAAAAAATATAAAATAAATAAATTATTAAATATTATTAAAATTATTATGTACCTCTCGTATATTTTATTAACGTATTATATTTAATATGAATTGTGCGTATTTAATTAATTTTATTAATAATAAAAAAGTAGTGGTACAAGGCAAGTACTTTTACCTGTACCTCTCAACCTCCCTATCATGACCTTTCCATTCCATGCCATGCCTTTGATTCCTTTTCTTCTTCTTCACTTTATATATTCCACCCACTCCCTCACCCTTCTTCCCTACAAGCACACAACTACTTTCTCTTACTACCCTCTTCAATGATTTTCTTCACTTTCTTTCTCTAAAAAAGTTTCAAATTTTTTCCTCTTCAAAAGCTTTTCTCAACAATTCTCCCAAAACCCATCATAAAGATCCCATCTTTTTACCCTTAAACCATCAATTCCACCATCTTTGGGTCTTGAAGCATCTTGTCCAGAAACAAATTTGTGGGTTCTGAAAAGGGAAAATCTTTGCAAAGTTGGAGCCTTCCAAATCTTCTTGTTCTCCCTCTAAAACGACGTCGTCGAGAAGCGGCTTTATCTCTCTAAAGCAAACAATGAAGCAGTTAATACGCCGCCTGTCCCGGGTCGCCGACTCCTCCGCCTCCTTGTCATCCTCCTCGTCCTCCCGCTACAGTATCCTCCGATCGGAATCCCAGACCTCCCGCAGACGCCGCAACGGCAACCACCCTGGCTGTAACGTGGCGTGGAGGGCCGGAAGCGCAAAGGTGCCGGAGGGGCACGTGCCGGTGTACGTGGGGGAGGAGATGGAGAGGTTCGTGGTGAGCGCGGAGGTGCTGAACCACCCGGTTTTCGTGGGTCTGCTGGACAAGTCGGCCCAGGAGTACGGGTACGAGCAGAAGGGCGTGCTCCGGATCCCCTGCCACGTGCTCGTCTTCGAGCGGGTCATGGAGGCGCTCCGCCTCGGCCTCGGCTGCCGTGAACTCGAGGACCTCCTCGACAATGGCAATTCTCTCTTCCCAATGACTATTTCTAGCTGACCCCAAAAAGAGCCAATTTGGCCTCCTTTTTTTGTGAATTTCTTGTGGGGTTTTCTTTTTTTTTTTTTGGGTTTAGATCTTTGGAGTTGAAGGAGACGTGAGAGAGCCTTTTTGGTTCTCCTCTTGTTTTTTTTTTTTTTTTCCTAAAAAATGTAAATATTACTTTAGTAATATCTGGGGCATTGGCTCTTTTTGTTGATTTTTTTTTTTAAAAAAAAAAAACCAGAAGGGACTGCTAGTGAAACAGCAATGAAGATCAATGGAAAATTTCTACTTTTTCTCTATAATTATAAAAATCATAGCGACAATTTAAGATTATGACTATGAATTGTTTTCTCACTCAAAAAAAAAAAGAATGAATTGTTTTCAATGTTTTTGTTGGAATTTTTTAATTTAATTTTTTTTTCCTGTAATTCAATATGGACGAAGTTAATAGAGAATCAAAAGGTTTGATCGTTTTAAAATTGAGTTCTATAATTTTTTTGGATAGATTTTAAAAGGTCTCGACAAAATTATTCATCACTTTAGATGCTATAGTCTACAGAAGACGGATCAACGCCAGATTGGCCAACTAATTGCAGGAAACCGGTTGGCAAAGAAGTACTTTTATGTTGTCGGTAAAACACGGAAACGATTTCTTCCAGCTGCTTATTGTCTGAATGTCAGCACTTAGCACTCGCTGTGAGGTCATAGAGAAGGGGGCATTGCGAGAAGTTTCAGCGATTTAGTTGCTGGCCTGCGCGTTGTGCTTTTTCCCTTTTCTCAGGGAAAACAACAGCAATTAATAGAAAAGTCTCATAGAAAATGAAGGAGAGATTGGGAAATTACAGTGTATAGTGAGTTTTAACTCAGGTTTTGCAACAGAGTTTTTTTTTTTTTTTCCCTCTCTCCCTTCCAGTGACGCTCATGTTTTATTTACAGGTGGCAAAAGTTTGTTTTAGGTCCCAGACTATTCGAATTCTGAATATTTCAAGTTATAGGTTGATCCGATTTTGAGTTCGTTAGGTTTTGGGTCATTTGGAATCAGAGTATTATGGGTTTCATACTATTAGATCTTGAATATATTTAGTGTCAAAATTATCGAATTTTAAATATATTAAATTTTGAATCTTTTAGATTTTAAATTAAGTTATCTGATTTAGATTTTATGGATTTTTTCAGAACATTTGGGTTTTGGATAATCAATTTGACGGAATCGAATTTTAAGTTATGTGGATGTTAGGGGGATAACTAATTTTTTAAATATAAATCTTCGTAATTTTTTTTATTTGAAATTTAAATTTTTAAAATATTTTATTTAAGATCTAAACTTTTATTTTTTGTTCTATTCAAATCTTTTTACAGTGAAATCGTTAATTTTTTTGTTAACTTTAATCATATTTTCGTTATATTTAACGGAGAAATTAACGGTAAATCATACAAAAAGACTTGAATAGAAAAAAAAATTAGGTCTTAAATAAAAAATTTAAAAAATTTAAATTTTAAATAAAAAAATTATAAAAATTTAAGTCTAAAAAATTGATTACCTCAAATTTTAGATGTTTTTTTCGTCGATAAGAATTGAGCCAACTCGAATTTCGACGAATTGAATCGAATTATTTAAATTGAGTCATTTTTACCACTGTATCACTTTTTAGGGTGGGTGTGGGTTCCATGGTCATTATGTAATTACTCCTCTACATAATACATTTTCGGTCCTCTCTACTTATTGGTTTGCGTGTGTATGTTTCTTTTGTAGGATGATAATGTTTTCAGAGAAAGATGAAGTGTTTTTTTTAATATATATAGTTACATATTAATATAAATTATTAAAGTATAATTTTTTTTAAAAATTAATTATTAAATATTATTAAATAAAATATATGTTTTTTTTTTAATGTGACCTTTTTTTTTTTTATTAAATGTGAGTTATGGTTGCTTTTTTTTTTTTTTTGATAATTATCAAGTTGCTGTGTCCTTTCCTGATTCTATCCATTTCCATGATTGTCTCTTGCAAATGGCTCTTTTTTTTTTTTTTTTCTTTTTTCACTTTGAATATCTGAGGTCACGGGGGGCCACTAGAACAATGCGGTATATTGTTTAGGAAAAAAGTAGTTGTTCGGAAGAAAATAGTCTGAAAATTTTCTAAAATGTAATTATTTGAAAATTTCTAATTTGATGGATTTATTATGTAACGAAAAAAATAATAATTTTTTTTATGTTTTTTCATTACACTTGTAATTAATACGGTTATATAATGAATTTATAAAATTGTAATTCAGAAATTTTTTTCGATAAAATTATCCAGATATGTAACAGGACCGGTTTGTTTATATGTGTATTTTTTTTTCTTATTTTTGGTGTCTTATTATTTGAATTCTTTTTGAGCAATCTTATTATTGGATTGACTTGCAGTAATATTGTCCACTATAATTTGGATGGGAATATCCATCAGAATATTGTGCTCTTGTTGGATTCTTTTCATAAAAAAACAAAAATTGGAAAATGGACATCGTGCTCTGTTTGTATTGGTGGGGTCACATTGATTTAGAGAGTTTACCCTAAAACACGTAGGCCTCACCAACTTTGATGAAGAATTGTTCTTTTTTTTCTTTTAGAATAATACTATATAATTTCACTTAATTGATTTTTAGTGATCCAAAAACTCATTTCCATTGGAATATTCACTTATGATTATCTAATATGCGCACATAAAATTTAAGGTTAAATGCACTTTACTTACTTACTCTTTTTTTTTTTTGCTTGTTTTTTGCATATTACTTCAATCAATTTTAATTGACACCCTAAAATCCTTGTAGTTTATAACTTAGTAATTAAGATCTTACACTATAATTCTGTTAATTTTAAAAATCTTCTTGATAACAAAAAATTGAAAATTAAAATATTATAATATATTTCATTTTTATGATCATTTTTATTTTATAATTTTTTTAAATTCATATTTTAAATTAATTCTAAAAAGCTTAAAGAAAAATAAAAAATAATTATGATGTATCAATAAGAATCAAATTTCATAATATTTAATTTTATGAATTGATTTAGAATTAACAAAGTTATAAATTTATTGAATCTCAACAAATGGTCTCAATTGTCAAAATCGGAGACTACAAAGGTGTTAAGAGCATGAATTAAAACTACCGGACACAAGATGCAAAAGACATATGCTAAATGTATTAAACCCTCCAATTTTATATAGCGATTTATAAGTTATCTTAATAATCTCCATCATGACATGCTCATATACGAATAATTACAAGGATAAGTTAACGTAAGCATATCCATCATGATCATGGATAGAGATTTTGATGGTAAAAGTTGATTTAAGAAATAAATAAATAAATAATTTGTCTCTTTAGATTTCGTGAAGAGTTCTACTAAGTGGCTTAGTTTTAAAAAATGTATAGTTTATCTAAAAGCATTTGACGGCTCATTTATTTTTATTTTTTAAAATTTAATTATTTAACAACTTATGTTACTGAATATTATGTGTTTCCTATTAAAGGGTAAGGGCCTATTTGGCTTACCTGATAATTATTGTCGTTACTGTTATTGATTGTTGATTGTTTTATTGATTGCAGATTATTGTTGCTGATTGTTAAAATAAAATTATGGTGTTTAATTAGCTTAATATTTGTTGTTTACTGTTCAAATTATAAAATAACTATTTTGTATATTAAAATTTTTTTTCATGAGCATCATTCTTGTGAAAGAAAATTTTATTCGTTTTAATTATTTATACGTTAAATTTTATTCGTTTTAATTATCTATACGTTAACGGGTTTTAACTGCATAATATATATACTATGGTTTTCAAAAAATAATTTGCAACAAGTTTTAATAAAAAACAATCAATAGTTTTTTAGACAAAAAAATTTCATGAAAAATTTTGAAAAATATGTTTAACAAAATTTCACATAAAAACTAATATATTATCTTATTTCTATTAATAACTATTAGCATTATTTCTTACAAATAAAATAAAATAACTTAATTTATTAAAAAAATTTTAAGTATGTATAAATTCAGTCTTACAAATAAAAGTGAAAAAAAATGTATTTTTGTTTAAAAGATTTATATCAGTAACTAAGAATTCCAAAAATAGGGCTAACATATTTTTTGAAACAGCAGCTGATTAGACTTCCTATCAGCAATCAGTAACTTCTCCAAATATTTTACTAAACACTTATACCCTTTACTTTTCAAATTGAAATGCAAACGTATCCCCTAAAAAATAAAACCAAACACCTCCTAAGTCACTTAAAATTTCTGTTTCATAAATTACTTGTCCTTTTCATCTTTATTCAGTAGGACGGGTCGGACAGCCGTGCGAGACATCTGGATAGAGCGCATTACATTAGACTCTTCCGCTAATGTGATTGGCTTAGTATTTGAATAAACCTTAACACTTTATTATTTGTAATTCGAGATTTTTAAACTGAAATGCAAACGTATCCCCTAAAAAATAAAACCAAACACCTCCTAAGTCACTTAAAATTTTTGTTTCATAAATTACCTGTCCTTTTCATTTTTATTCAGTAGGACGGGTCAGATGGCCGTGCGAGACATCTGGATAGAGCGCATTACATTAGACTCTTCTGCTAACGTGATTGGCTTAGCATTTGAATAAACCTTAACACTTTATTATTTGTAATTCAAGGAATTATCTTGTGGACTAAAAAATGACCCCAATCGGCACCATTTGTAATTGTAAATTGTATTAGCTGCCATTCAAACCAAACTTTACATCCAATTTTTTTAAGAGGGTTGATATGAGTATTTGGTGAATTTTTTGACTACATTGATTAGGTAAAGATGTTGAACGAGTAATGACTAGATACTTGGATCTATTTGTTATTGATAAGTTAAGCTAATTGAGGTATGAGAAGTAAAACTAAAGTAAGAATTTATTTACTTTCCTTATAAGAATATAAAATTTCTAGTTAGGGATAGCGCATTTTAATTCATTATATATGATACAATACTCTGCATTATAAGAGTTACGACTTGAATAAATAGCTTAATAACAGGAAAAAAAGCCATTGGCTATAAAGTCTCAATGTAGAGTTACCAAATTCTTAATATCATATTTAATGTTCAAATCTTAGTTGCTACAAATAAAGATGAAAAATAAAATCACTCCAATTTTTTTTTGACAGTTAAAAAAATATGAATGGTCAAAACTATATTGACTCCATTTTTTTTGTTTTTTATTGGGTACAAGTGGGACATAATTTGGCAATTACAACACCAATTGTAGTCTTGGTCTCAAATTTAACTCTATAGGGTGCATTAATCTTTACTCGTCATTTCTTCTTGTTTTTTTTTTGTTTAACCAGAAATGCCTTAAAACTAAATTTAAAAAAAAATGGCTTACTACCGTACAGAAACTAGAAGACAGGAAAGTTAAAAACATGCATAAGATCCGGCAGTTAGTCTGGCAGCAGGAAAATGATTAAAGAAACTGTAAAAACCGTTTAGTTAGTTCACAGCTCATGTCAGGAAAGTCTTTCTTCACCTAAAATGACGTTGACATGCTTACAATGCTTCAGACATCTGTCCGCTCTATTAGGATTTTAGGTGAGCAGCAGATGTGTGTCATGCTTTTTGATTAACAACTTGAAAAATCTAATCCACTGTATAAAAATTTAACGAGCTACATTGATCTTATATAATCATAACTGTTAGTCGTATTTGTGATTCATATTATTAATTGTGATTATATGATTATAGTATAATGTGCGTGTTTTTTGTCCTATGTCAACTTATTCACGTTCATGTAATATTTTAAAAAAAAAAAAAAAAAAACCACGTTTGTTTATCTGATGATTTATTGGTGTTTGGACTATGGGCCTCCTCCAATTAGAGGGATTTCTGGGCTTGTTGGCTCTGTGTGCGCAATCTTGATAGGCCCATGTTTTGTTGCGGTTTTTTGAAAATTTATGCACCACCCAAACGAAAAAAATAAAAAATGATAAAAAAAAGAGGGTAGGATGTTACCCGATTTTATGCGTTGGTTGGAAGGAATTGAAGGAGAGACCAGGTCTAATAGATTGTTTTAGACATTGATTTTGCATATCATTTTTTTTTTTATAAATAATTTCATATATTATTAGTCACTTTTCTATTTATTCATATTATGTCTATATATCATATTTATGTTGAAATTATGGCCATATCACGTCAAAATGTCAACCCTTTTTTAAATTATTGTAGTACTGTAGACTGCAGCACATGTTAGAAAGATAATTTTATGCAGATTTTACTATTATCATTTGTACAAAAAGAAATCATCGTTTGTACATAAAATCTAATGAGTAAGTCAAGTACCAAATTATTGCCAGCAAAAATTGGTGTTTGTTTTAGTCGAAAAAAAAAAACCCGACATTTTGACCCGTTTAAGGTAATGTAATTAAAAGTCGATCTGTACCTTCTTTTTTTTTTTTTTTTTGACACAATAAAAATGCATTCATTGATTGATAAAATCATTATAAAGCAATAATTAGAGTTTAGGGGGAGGGTTGTAAATCCAATTCGGAGTACAAAGATAAACTCTGGATTGTTTAGCAACTTAGTCTGTCGATCTATTAACAATTCTCAGAATGAAATGGACTGAGACAAAAGGCAAAGAGGTCAAAATGACCTTAATATCCCCTATGATCGGTTTGATTTCTCATGGCCATTTGGTTGATGGGTCATGGAGTGCTTGAACCACAAGTCTTAAGTCTGTTCAGTGGACACCTTGTGAGGAGCTTGCTTTTTTGCTAGCCTTGTACCCCATAGGATTGCTTTAGCTTCGGCCTTGAGTGGTGAGCGAGCGAAAGATCTTGTTGCAATGTCATCCATGATCAATCCGTTCGAGTTTCTGCAAATAATTCCAATACCTGCTAGGCTGGATCCTGAGTAGAATGAGCTGTCACAATTAATCTTGTAGCTTCCTGTTTCCGGTGGTGTCCAGTCCCTGGATTTCGAAATTGAGATTCGGGGCTGGATCCTGAGTAGAATGAGCTGTCACAATTAATCTTATAGCTTTCTGTTTCAGGTGGTGTCCAGTCCCTGGATTTCGAAATTGAGCTTCGGGGTGCAGCAGGTGACTGGCCTATGGATTCTTTCAGTTCTTGCCAGAATCGTGTTGCTCTGTATATAATGGCCTGAGGGGATGGTCCACGGTGTTCATAGAGGGTCGAATTTCTTGCTTTCCACAGTTCCCAGATGAGAATAGCCATTTGTTCGATTGCGCAACCTAAGTTTCGAATGTCTATCGACTCATAAACATCTTCCCACCATTGTCCAAAAGAAGGGAATCCCCTTGATTTGCCAGATTCTCCTCCATATTGTGGGTTTTAGGAGATGAGACTGTCTCCCTTCATCTTCCTGGTAATTCCAGTCACTTGAGACTATGAAATACCCTGATTTGACGGTGTATTCACCAACTGTATTATGGTGCCAGATTAGCTGATCTGTACCAATTGCAAATTATGGAAACAGTTATTCTAATTTTTAGGTCAAAATAAAAAAGCCGAGCCCTTACATAGACAGAACCTTGTAAACATAGGAAAGGGCCCCTTTCAAAGTAAATAGCCTGTTTGGTTTCAAAATAAATGGCCTGTTTGGTATCTTAGAAAAGTGTGGGAAAATTTTTTATTAGAAAAAAAAAGATTATTCATTTTTTTCTATCATTTTGATTGAAAAAAAAAGATTACTCACTTGTTTGAGTGGTCTACAATTTAGAGAAAGTGACCTACAATTTGGATAAATTGCCGCACAAAATCAGCGAAATGACCGACAATTTCGCTGAATTGGCCTATAAATTGGACAAAATGGCTTACAATCTGCACGAAGCGGCCTATGCTCGAGATAGTTTAGATTTAAATCATCTGGGACTTGTGTTGATTCGCGGATTGGCCATGTCAACATTTTTTGTGGCCTGGCATTTTCATTAAATAACTATGAAAATCCATAAAAATTCAAGAAAAATCACAAAATTCTTAAAAATAAAAATATAATAAGACACTTCCCCGGACCAACAAAATTTGAGAGATCGCGAAAAACCATACGCTTAGTGTGGAATGGTCGAGTTTACTAGAGCAATAAAAAATATATGAAAAATTTTTTGAATAAAAATAAAAAAAGCAAAAAATTCTTAAAAATAAAAATATAATAAAACCCTTTCCTAGGACCCACAAATTTTTACTCTCGAAACAGAAAAAAATGAAAAAAAATCCTGACTAACCCTACTAAACAAGAAAAGTGGCCTACAATTTGGAAAAATAGGCCCACAATTTAGGTAAAGTGGCCTACACTTGAGTTACTTAAAATTCAGATCATCTCAAGTTTGAGTTACTTCGGGAATTGATCATGTCAACATTTTTTTTTGTGGCCTGGCATTTTCATTAAAAAACTAAGAAAAAACAAAAAAAAATAGAAAACAAATGCAAAAACTTTTTGAAAATGAAAATATAACAAGATCATTCCTGGGAGCCACAAAATTGGAGAGACAATAAAAACTATCTCCGCATTTCAAAATGGTCAAATTAACTCTTAGAAGCAATAAGAAAAATATGAACAAAATTTCAGATGAAAAAAAAAAAAAGAAAAAAATGCAAAAAATTCTTAAAAATAAAAATATAACAAGACACTTTCTGAGACCCAAAAATTTGACTCCCGAAGCAGCAAAAAAAAGTACGAATAAAATTTTAAATAAAATTACTAAACAAGCAAAGTGACCTACAATTTAGAGGAAGTGACCTATTATTTGAGCAAGATGACCAACTTTTTAGACAAAATGGTCATTTTCGGATAAGGTGGGCTACTTTTATTGCCCAAGCGGAGTACAATTTAGTCAAAGTGGCATATGCTCGAGTCACTTTAGATTTAAATTATTTTTGGTGTGAGTCGACTCATAAATTGACCACGTTAATATTTTTTAAGCTTAAAAAATTATGAAAATGGAAAAAATTTTAAAAAAATAATAATACCTTCCCATGACCCACATGACCCACAAAATTTGAGAAATCGCAAAAAACCCCCTCAATGCAAAATGATCGAGTTAACTGCTCATAGCAGTAAAAAAAATTCAAAAAAAAATTTCAGATGAAAATTGAAAAAATGTGAAAAAATGCAAAAATTCTTTAAAATAAAAATATAACAATACTCTTCCCATGACCCACAAAATTTGAGAGATTGCCAAAAACCGTCTCTGTAGTGCAAAATGGTCCTCGGATCAGTAAAAAGCAAAAAAAAAAAAAAAAGTATGTAAATTGAGAAAAATTCAAAAAATTCTTAAAAATGAAAATATAAAAAACCCTTCTCGGAACCCACAAAATTTGACTCCCCAGAATAAGAAAAAAATACAAAAAAAAAAAAAAAGTTAGGATAAGCCTACAAAACAAGCAAAGTGACCTACAATTTTGAAGGAAGTGACCTATTTTTTTGGGCAAAGTGGCCTATTTTTTTGGGTAAGGTAGTCAACTTGTTGGACAATGCGGCCTACCTTCCGGGCAAAGTGGCATACTTTTTTGGCAAAATGGCCTAATTTTTGGGGCAGCAGTTTACATTTTTTCCCGAGCGGCATACAATTTGGTTAAAGTAGCCTTTGCTCAGGTCAGTTTGGATTCAGATGATCAGTTGACTCGCAGATTGAGAACGTCAACATCTTTGTTGCCTTGCTTTTTCATTAAAAAATTACTAAAATCCAAAAAATGCAAAACATTCTTAAAAATAAAAAATAACAAAACCTTTTATGGACCCACAAAATTTGAGAGACCATGAAAAATCATTTTCTCAGTGTGGAATGATTGAGTTAACTTCCTAAAGCAGAAAAAAAAAATTTTGAAAAAAAAAATTAGGATAAAAATTAAAAAATGTGAAAATATTGCAAAAAAATTCTTAAAAATAAAATATAACAATACACTTCTAGGGACCCACAAAATTTCAGAGACTGAAAAATTGTCTCAGCAGTGCGGAATTATCGAGTTAACTCTCTGGAACAGTAAAAAAAATTTAGATGAAAATTAAAAAGAAATGTGAAAAAAATCAAAAAAATTTAAAAAATAAAAAAATAAAAAGAGCATTCATGAGACCCATAAAATTTGACTCCCTAAAGCAAGAAAAAAAATACGAGAAAAAAAAGTTCGGATAGGCTTACTGTGCGAGCAAAATGGCCTACAATTTTGAGAAAGTGACCTATTTTTGGGCATCTCACCTGAAAACACTGAACCAAGTATTTAAACTCTCAAATGTACGTTGTTTAGCGCCGGTGATGGACGGCTAGTGAACAATGGCCAACGACGAAGAAACCTGGGGGAACAGCAGCTGACGATGGCGAGGTTCAGCGAAGGGAGTAACGGTTCGCGGCGGCGGCTCGATGTTCACAATCAACGGAGCAAGGAGGGTTTGACTACTCTAATCATTTTCTGGCAAGATTCAGGCGCGTCAATTGTTGGGGAAGGTAAATCGATGTTGTGCAATGCAGGGTAAGGTGGTTCTGTTGCGCAACGAGGGCTGGAGAGGGCTTTTTCGATGGTGACAAACGGCGGGTTAGCATTCGGATCTCTTTAGATCTGGCGCTATTTTGTTGTTTTGGGGGCGCGTAGATGCCAGAAACAACTTGGGCGGCATCCGGCGATTCGGGAATTGGCTTCCGACTACTGAAATAGTAACTTCCGATGGTGCATACAGTGGTCGGCAGAGGTGCGTGTGGTGGCGGTGAGGGGTGGCTTCCTTCATTTGACGATGAGGGGCAGTCCAGAAGCTTCTTTGGACTTCAGAGATGGTTATGCTTTTTTTCGATTTGTATTAGATACACTCTTAGATCAAACTTTGCAATTCCGAATCAAATTCCTCGAATAAAGTACCTAGTTAAAATATCAACTCTCACGACATTAGTTTCTCCGGAGATGATTGGTATCTGCTTTTGGTGGTGGTCCAATAATTTTTGGTGGTGCTTCGTTTCCTCAAAAATTTGGTGGCCATAACTTGTTTACTTCGATTCTCGATCAAATAAATTCTGATAAAATTTTAAGATCGTTAATTCTGAAACTTTTCTCAATAGGTGTTTCTCTACATCTAAATATAACACTTTTCTCGATAGATCTGTTTCGTACCTAAAGATCAATACTATTCTTGACAAATCTTCCTTCGTACCTAAAGATCAACACAATTCTTGATGGAACTTCCTTTATGTCCACAAACACAACACTTTGATAGAATTTCTTGGATTTCTTACCTACGGATCAAACCAACTTTGATACTACTGTTGGAACTAGAGCGTAATTAATTCTGATATTATTGTTAAAGTATAATTAACTTACCACTATTTTATTAAATTGAATAACATCACGTAATAGTAATAATAATGAGAACCACACACTCTAAACTAATCTCTCAACCAATAAGTATATTAAACACATAATAAACTGATATTTTTAACTCTTTATATATTAGACTCTATCAAGTTTTATTTTAACTCCAATACTAAAAACATACTAAACTAATCTTGATTTTACTAAAATACTTAATCATAATCTGTAACGAATTTGAATTAATATTAACAAGTTTAGATTCAATTCACCTCGAATTTGAGTTAATTTGCGGATTGTCCGTTTCAAGATTTTTTGCAGCTAACATTTTTGTTACAAAATTATTAAAATTGAAAAAAAAATGCTAAAAAAAAAGGAGAATTTAAGATATAGAGGGGCTTTCAAATTGTTTTAAGAGTTCTTAATCATTGAAATATTTCTGTTAATTTTACCAGAAAGTGTACATGATTCAATTATTGCACTAAGAACAGGATTTAAGTAACATTTGTAGGTGATGAAGCTACAGATGGTAACGAGTTAAACAAAAACATAGGCGTTCTTGCCGTCAGAGAATTAGGCGTCGGCTCTCCTAACCTCTTTTGCCATCTCTTTTTTGTTCCTTTTTCTTTTTTCGCCAATTTATTTTTTTATTTTTTATTTTTTTGTCTCTTGAATTGGTAGCTAAGTAGATCTAAATCCTTCTATTAGAAGTTACTGCTTCAAATTATTATTGAGTTCTCCCAATTTATTTTTTCTTTTTTTTTTTAACTATCAAAATTGGTAACTTAATGATAAAAAGAAAAGAAAAGGTGAGCACCTCAACTTAAGTGTTGAAAGCAGTGCCTCTCAACTATCTAAACAAAAAATCGGCGCTCTTATGCTGTTAGGCGTGGTCTCATTTGTAGCCCAATTTGATAGCCCAAAAAAAGAATATTACATTAGGTGGGCCCATGGAAATTAAACCCAAAGGTGGACAGCTAGAATTAGAATCTATTAGGGCTAAATAATGGGCTGGGCTGCTTTTTGAAGTTCGTGTACATTCACAAGGGGCGAAATAGGATTATAGTGTATTTGGGGTTGTCATTTAGTCAGGAATGTGAGATTTAGAAATCCCCTTAGAAATTAATTGTGTTTTTTTGTTTGATTCGAGTTTTTGGTTGGCTTTTAGGTTAATCTGGCCCCGTAAATCTAACTAAACGGCCTAGAGCGTTGCTCATATTAGCTATTTGTTCATGTCGTTGAATGTCACGTTACAATGTCACATACTCTAAGGGAATTATTTCAGAAAAAATTGTAAAAAGCAACATTTAATTAGTAATAAAATGATATAAGTTATTAGATAATTAAGACTTAAAAGAGGAAAAGTATATGTCCGAATAGGAAGTTGTCTGAGAAGTATCTATAATGCAATAAGTTTGAAACTTTTTATAATTGCAATGAAAAAATATAAAACAGAAAAAAAAAGTACATCTTATCTTTTTTTTTTTGTTATCAAAAGTATGGTTGTAATTGTAAAAAATTGAAATTTTGTTGTAATTCACATAGTATTTGTGCAAAAAATTGGACACGCATCATCTGAATCCTTACGCATGCCCAATTTGAAAAAAATAAAAAATAAAAAAAATTATATGTTATTAAATAAATTACATAACTATTTTATTATTATTTAAAATTAAACTGTGTGATCAATTTTTTAATTCATATACTAGATGGTGTGTTAGATTTTTAAGCTCAAATTCTTACAGAGTATTTTTTTTGCCTTTCAAAAAGTCTTGATCGATTTATGAAAACGAGAAAATTTAGTGAAATATTAATATACTAACCCCATAAAATGCCCAATTATGAATAGCGTTTAAAAAAAATATATCAATAACGTTCTGTACACTTATGAGGGAGGTTGATGATTTTTGTTGAACATTGTAAAATTTATTTTTTCATAAATTTAATACAAAAATCCAACTCATTGTACCGTGGGATTTGTCAAATTTTTGTTTTTTTGTTTTTTTTGTTTTTTGTTGATAGAATTGTAGGTGTAACTTTTACTTTTCTATTTTATTGAAAAACAAAAATAATAAAATATCGAGAACCCCCAAATCCACTACTTGACCTATCCGGCTAACCCACGGCCACCACCTCGCCCAAAGTTACCGGCAACAAGAAGCTTAAACACCTACAACCTAACTTACTTTCTCGTTTATCCTTCAAATCTTCATCTTCTCCGTATTCTAAAAGGATGAAATAAGGGTTTATTGAAAAGAAGTCAAAATAATAGTGAATTGTGTACACATTCTATACTATTTTTCATATCTAATATGAGATATTACAAATAAAATAGTTCTTGATTAAATTAAATCTAATTTGCTATTTTAAATATTTTAACTTAATATTAAAATGCTTTTAGTAAGAAAATATTTTGAAATAAAATTTTCAAAATAAAAAAAAATGAATAGAAAAAGCCCAATCCAAATATTAGGATTGGTTTGACCGACAGATTATCTAGATCTATCTGAATCAAAATGAATTTGGTTTGGAGCGAATTGGGAGAAATTTCAAACTAAAACTACTAAAATATTGTTCAAAATTTCTTAAACCAAAAAAAAAAAAAAAAACAACTATTCTGGTTTTTAAACCAAACCCTCTATTAAGGTCTAGTTTGACTTGGTTTACATTTTTAACTGCTAAACTAAATTACAAAAAAAAAAAAAAAAAAGAGCAGAAACTGCATTGTGATTTCAAGAGGTCTTTTGAGGTAGTAGGAAACAATGAAATCGGAAAAAATTAAGTAATATTAAAAGAGAAATTTTAGAGAGTATAATTTTATTAAGATATATGTAAACATACAATAATATGTATCGTTAAATGGTTGAATGTAGAAAAAAAATACATAAATTATTAAATATTATTAGATTAACTATGTACTATACCCAATGAAAATGCAAAGAAAGAAATTGTCAAGTGAGTCATTAAATTAGATGTCATAAAGTCTAATTAGTTGAACTAACATAATTTTGGTGATGGTGACAAAGAGGCGTTGAAAAGTCCCATGGTAGGACGGAGTTGACTATTAGGGTTTTCTGAATAAATAAACTTAGTCCAATAATTAAGCAGGTTGCTCACAAACATATTTCTCTTGACATTATATATTGAATGCACAATCCACCTGCTTTTCATCAACTGGCTTCATGGAAACGTACGAATTCTCCAATTTTTGAATTTGTTAAACTGCATTCAGAATTGGCTAGTAATACAGCAAGCTTCAAGGACAACAGTTTAGGAGTTAGTCAATTCCTGAACGCACCAAACTGCTTTGAAAACATATCCTCTAAAATTATCATTAAAATAATAACAATAACAACCGAATTTTAATTCCAAATTAAATTGGGGTTGATCAAATGAATCATTTCTCATTATTTCGTTCTATTATTAACTAAATTTAGGATAAGATTTGAATAGATGTATCATATGGATGCAGAATATTATGACTATAAGGGTTAAAAAGAAAATAATAAGAGCTGGAAGCCTAACTGTTGGAAAATAAGAGATTATAGGAGATGGATCTAATGTTAGATCTTTAAATTAAAAATTACTGTTTTTAATTATCTCAGTTATTACTGAGTCTTTAATAATAGAAAATTTTGAACAACACAAAATTACACGAGAACGAGCTACCACGATAATTAAACATAAATTTATGAGGAGAACATTAGTATCGAATGAATTGCTTTGACTTCCAAATCGGAGCTCAAGTAGATACCATAAATGGAAAATCTGCCCTCCAAAAAAAAAAGAAAACAATAAATAGAAAATCTTTTGTGACCACAATGGCAAGAGTAAAGATTTTTGCTTTCGACTACCGTATCCAATGGGCCAGCCCTGCACAGGTTCATGGGAAAGTCGGTAGTTCATCATCATGTAATAAATAGAAACTTGACAAAAAGAAGCTTGCTCATTTACACACGTCTTCAAAGAAATATATTTTATTTTGACCAACAGAAAAGATAAATATATATTACTAAACTGAAAAAACAGTACTAGTACACAAGGAGAGCCTAAAAAAGAACACTATACACAGAGGTCTAATAGACAACAAGCGGCCCAAAAGCCCATAAAGAACAGTACAGGGTTTGAACAACAGCAACAGTAACCTAAGCCCAAACAGAAGGCCCATAGACCAGCAGGCTACAGACAGACAAACGGCTCCACGGCCACTCCCACAAGCGAGGGCGCCGACACCGACGACAGTCGGTGTAAGCCGGACGGCGGAAACGGCCAACATCGCCAAACGGCTACATGGGACCAAGACACGCCGGAATCTACCACGGATCTGACCAGAAACACCCAGAAACCAGCCACACCACCAAGCCGCCACTGCTTCCAAGACCTGGAACCGCAACCCCAAGGACCACCGGAACATCTGCACCACCAAATCACCCAGGGCGAACCCCACACGAGCTTTACATGGCCCCACTTGTATCCCAAAATGAGCCACCTCCCCCACCCCCGCGCCGAACTAAAACACAATCGAGGGAGGCAGGGAAGCACTCACACGAACCCCGAGGACCACCAAAGCACAGCACACAGCAATACCGCAATAAAGACGAAACCAGCGCACACCCCCACCTTGAAGGAAGACAAACCAGGCAACAAAATCAAACAAAAACAACTAAAATTGGCCACCAAGGGCCAACAAAGTTCCACGAAGGGAGCAAAACGGCCACTGGAAACCGATGAAGCTCCATTGAGGGAGTACACACCAGAAAGCGCTTCAGCGCAGGTTAGCAAGAACCGGCACACGATAGCGACTTCCGGAATTGTCTTCAAAGAAATATATGTACGTACTGCAGGATCAAATTTTAATTTTAAAAAAAATTATTGAATTTATAAGAATGAATAAAACTATACTTATTACATACGACCTATAGAACCTTGGTCCATTTTGGAATGGAATCAAACCATACAAAATCAGATCAAACTTAAAATTGAAAACGGTTCGAGTGTTATGCAATTTTAAATCAAACCAAAATTGTTAAGAGGTCGGTTCAATTGCGGTTCTTCTTCCAAAAATTAGAATTTGGAACCGAAAAATAAAAATTGGAACCGCAACCATGATGCAATCCAGTTCCAAACCATTTTTAAAAAAAAAAAAAGGCTTGGAATGGTCTTGCTTTTTTACCATGGCAATCCCCCTAATCCTTTAGGTTTGAGTCTATAAATACCCAAGCTCATTTCATTCTTCGTAACATTACATCTATATTTTTCTTGTCAAGCTCTCAATTTCTTAATTATCTTTGACAGCAATATTTATTATACTCATAAAATTTTATTGTTACATATATTTTATCATTCCAAAAACTATTTATTTATACAAAATTTTTACATTCTAGCAACTTCACATAAAGTTTAATATAATCCTAATTCATGAGCATTAGTCAGACGGAAGAGATAGCTTTTCCTACAGTTAAGAAACTGTTTCACCCAAAAGTAAAGTTTAAGCTATTAGGAAATGCCCATGACGTAGATTATATATTAAACTTTAACATGTTCTCTCACGCCAAAATCCTTTGGACTGAAAGCGTGAACAATAAACAAGCTCATCATACCTGTAAAAAATTCATAATTAAATGTGGGGAAGCAACGTGATTTGAACACAAAACTACTTGATAATAAAGTTTTGATACTATGTTGAGAAACCGTTGTACTTACCCAAAAGTTTAATCTGTTAGAGGAGACTCAAGATACGAATTATATATTAAATTATATCACCTCCAAAGGCTTTCTAGTGGGAGAAACTTGGTTTTGGTTAGGGTGGAGAAATTTTAGTATCTTGGTTCGGATAGTTCTGTCACTCTACTCTTCAAACCAACAAAATTGTGTTGTCTACACAAATCGCCTGCGTCTCTATCAGAATCCAGCCACGTAGGTCATTTTAGGAGAACCTAGATCATTAATTTTGAATCGAATAAAAGTTGGAACTTTAACGGTGTATTTGAAGAAGTTAAACATGTCCTTATCCTTTTTATTATCATTTTTTTCAGTCCACTTGGAGGCTAATTGGGTTGTGAGTTACACAATAAGAGTAATTATCTCTTTCCATAAATCTCACCTCTCTTTTATTAAGATTTGAAGTCAAGATTTTTAGAATAGAGATTTGAATTCTAATCATTAAACTGTCCACTAAAGAACATGTCCTAATCTTTTTTTACGATAATTAGGTCTGTACCCTTAATTTCAAACTCAATAATATGATCTAGATTTTCTTAAGATTTTGGTCCCACCTTAACTATAATGTAATTGAACCCAAATGGGAAATAATTAGAAATAGCTTTGTGGTTAATGGATGGTGGACTTGTGATAGGATTGTAGAACCTATGCAGTGGAATACCAAATTTAGCAGAAATCCTTAAATGAGTGAAAGGAGCATTTAACTAAACATTGTAAATTGACATGTTGTTGATCATTTGTTGAATTGTTTCGTGAGGCTATTAATTAAGGGCAATTAAAGTGCCATACATTTATGCACCTAACGTGCATTAAATGTAACTTAAATGCGATCATTTGGACGTTGAAACTTACACATCAATTTAGTTTTCAATTTGAATTTTCCAAGTTAACGAACTTGGCTAATTAGCAAAAGAAGTCATTTTTTTTTATGTATCTATATATATTATACTTGTAAAAACTAGCACATCTATACGCCAGTGTAGCAGTTAATTTAGCCTTTTCACTATATGCTAAAGTTGTCTAAATTGTTGAATGTGATTCTAAGTTTGCACTTGAAAAGATTACGAAAGGTGACTGGTAGCATGATATGTATCATCCTTTTATGATTGAATATTCCCAATTGTTAGAACAATCGCGTGATTACCATCTATAGCATATGTTAAGAGAAGGTAATTATTGCGCAAATTTGTAGTTATGGCCATTTACTTTACTCCTTTCCTAAAAAAAAAAAAAAGCCTCCACAATGGCTAAAAAGATAACTGAGACAACATTTTAGAACTAATATGTATAAATGAAATGAAATATATAAAGACCAAATTGTGCTAATGTTTTCTATATAATTTGATATTTTTATCTTTGACTTAGCTGAAAACTAAGGGAGCTTGACAAAAGGAATAAAACTTTTAGTGCCAAACAAAAGCTTGGTTCAGAGTGTTCAATAGGACAAATCTAATGGGTGCTTTTGTGTAATTGTGCCTTTTTTACTTGCACTACCTCAAGAAACTTAGTAGAGGTAACAAACGTGCAGTTCAAATCAGATTTGAGTCAAATTGTTTCAAATATCAGGATATGATGTATTAAGTTTGGAGTGTTTAGATTTTAGGCTTGGGTTTTGGGGTTTCAGATTCCGGTTGTTCAAGTTTAGGTGATTATGTTTTAGGTCATTTTGGTTTGAGTTTTGAGTTAGTTACTACAGTTTTGGATGTATCAAGTTACCTGTCATCAACTTTTTCAATTAGTGCAAATTTGGTCAAGTTGAATTATTTGGGTCGGGACTTTAAAAATTTAATTATCCTCATAAAAAGATATTGATAAGAATCCCAATTGGAAACAAAAGTAGGTTTAAGCAAGATTTAGATCAAATCATACACATAATTCCACATGAATACGAGAGAGATGCCTACAATAGAGTGATAGAGAAAATACAGAAATTGGTTGAGAAAACATGCATTTAACTCATATGAGAAAGTAGGTGGGGAACTTTTTTTTTTTTGTTTGCGTTATCAAAATTAAATTCTCATTTATTATGAGTTAGGTATATTAATGAATTGGTATAGTAAATGGCCATAATTAGCTTCATGCAGCAACTACAAAGTTCATCATTTGACAAAAGTGTAGGTGAATGCAGTTATCAGAACATTTATAGGACACAACTGCGAAATTTTTGTACATTGCTATCCCCTTTTACGTTCTAACCAGAATCAGTGGAGAGATTGACAGAAAAAAAGTACTTTGCCCTCTAAACATGAAAGATAGGCCATGGCTAAAATTGTTGAGCAGCAGCACTCAAAGTGCATGGATGAAAGTCACTGTCTCACAATTAATGGGTTTCCAATTTCATGGTGTATGGACCCTTCCTTACAATGCTCTTAATGGCCTTTTCATTAATTCTTTGCAGTTGGGCGTAGATTTTTTTTGTTTCTTAAGAACAAGCTGCGAGGTGCAGATGGGATGGTCACTTCAAGTTATTATAGCACATTTATAATACTCTAACCTGAATTTGTATGCCCTTTACCCCACATCAAAAGAAAAATACTAGAAAATAACATTTCAGTAACAATAAAATAACAACAATAAATAACAATAAAATAATAATAAAGTGATATCGGTCGTTAAGTGTTTGAAATTAGAAAATAAAAAAACAGACAAAATAATAGATAATATTAGATAAATTATGTGACTACTTTATTATTACGTAAGATTAAACTGCGTAATGCAAAATGATAGATAATATTGGATAAATTATGTGACTACTTTATTATTACGTAAGATTAAATTACGTAATAAAACTCTATGTGTTATAAATGCATGTTACCTGTGATGCAAGAGCTCTATCATGCCCAGTGTCTACTGACATATGTGCATTTCTAATGTCCGAATTTCTATAAAGTTGCAGCAAAAATTGTTACCACCAAATTATAAGACAACAAACAATGTCATGTTCAATTCACTTATTTGATTCCCTGGTTGCTAGCACAAACAGCAGGCCTAACGCACACAATCTTACATTCGCCTATACTGCTAGGCTAAGAATGGGTGGTTACAATGTTGATGATAATATTAAAGATCATAACAAGTGGAAAGGAAAAGGAACAGGAAACAACATGTTTACTCTTTTTGTTCATAGTTTTGATAAAATTGCAAAAATGTCCACATTTAAAACAATTCTACCAGAAGCAATGGCAGAACAAAGAGAAATCAGTAGAAAATTGTGGAAACAATGAAGAGGAATGCATAGAATTATTAATCCACTATGCTAATATAACCATAGAAGTTATAAATTTTGAACTGTAGTCTATCTTCAACTAGGAATTTCTAACATGTAACCCCCAACTAAATTCCACCTATCATTTACAAAATCACAAACAACTTCCACTTTTCAACCTTAAACAACCATCCTCCGATCCGTCTCAAATGGATACGTTGAGATCAATCCTCGGCTTCTTCATCATTGGCAAAGGAACCACCGAATTGCATCTGGGGCATTTGGGGTTATTCTTCATTATCAACACATATGATAAGCAACCTGGACAGCCGGCTGCAACCGGGGATGGCACGAGTTTCTCTTGATCATTCTCCTCTTCCTGAATCTCTTTCATGGAAGACGATGATGATGAATATGAAGGCGATAGCGACGATTTCCACAACGATGATCGCTTCCTAATTGGTTCTTTCTCCGCTCTCTCAAGCGCAGATTTCACTCTATCAAGGGTGCACACACTTTGGTAATTGCCTGATGATGATTGTGATGATAAGGAGGATGATACTAACTTCAGCTCCAAACTACTGTCATCAAAAAGATTCAATGTAACCTTCGACGGCGACGGCGGGAAATTTAAATCTTGAAACTTTGGCCCTGTTTCATTGGATTGGTACTGGTGCCTGTGATCCAAGGATGATGAGGGTGAATTTGAAGTATTGCATCTTTGTAGGTAAACTTTCCCTGACTGCAACCAATATTAAACAATAAAAATAAGGTAGGTCAATGAACAAGGGATATATTTTATTTGCCAAGTAATTAATGATAGATTGCTCAGAAGTTAAAGAGATCCAGGTACCATTAATTTTGGAGGAGTAGTAAAGATAGTAATAAATGAATATAAAAGATATAAATTGGGGGGATTAGAAGTTGCAGAGGCATTGAAGAACATTCTTAAATACAAGGACAATAGTAATCTTCATGCTATTAATTACTAAGGTTTGAAAATAAAAAATAAAAAAAAGGAAATGTGTAGAACTTTGGCACAATATTTTTATGCTAAGGAATAATGCAGAATTAGATTTATTTTGATGGGTCCAAGTCCAACTATTCATTCAAGGAATTTACTGACTCCCAGAAATAAATAAAAACCTGTTTTGGTTGCTGGGAAATTTCAGGCAATTAATGGCAAAGATTGAAAAATGAAGAAAGCCACTGTCTTTGATATACCATCCAATTCCATGAAAACCAAAAGGTAGCTCAAGAAGAGTACAAAATAACCAATACAATGGATTGGATTCCTTCCTATGTTTTTTTTTTTCCATCCCTTTTCTCTTTCTTCACTTTCTCAACAACCAAACAGAGGAAAAGAGCAGAGAATTTGAAATCAAATTGAGGAACATATAATTAAAACATAAATGCCAATTGAATTCATCAATCCAATTTCTCTAGAAAAGATCTAAACAGATAATATAAATTTCAAACATGAGGTTAAATGATCAAAAGAACTGCAAAAGGCAATAAAAACAAGAAAATTGGCATAGGCCATATTATATATAACAAACAAGGCATCAAATATCTTTTCTTTTCTGGCTGCTCCCATGAAGTTTTTCCCAAGAAACAAACAGACCCCAGATGATAAAAACCAAGTACCTTCAAGTCCAGGCGCTTTTCCCACCCACTTGGCACCTGCACGTCAAGGTCCAATTCCTGAGACTGATTCTTTGTGGCGCCACCACTGCTACCAAGCAAGTCCATAGTGATCAGAGACGTTGATTTGCCACCACCAGGCTCGTTACCCACCGTTCGATCATCCTTGTATCCGCTGAGAATCCTCACTAGAGTGCTCACATCGGCTGCCATGTCTCAGAGCTTCCTCTGTTTCTTCTTCTTCTTCTTCTTCTTCTAGAGAGAGAAAATAATAGAGAGAAAGAGTGTGTGTATGTATGTTAAGGGGCCCTTCACTTCTTTGCATTAAATAGAGAAAATATGTATGTGCATTTATATTGTTGTATATGGTTGATTAATAAATGTACGTTATGAAATTTTTTTTTGAAAATATGTGCTATAAATTATTATTATTATTATGAATTGAATGGGGAAATTTGAATTTATGTTTTGAAATAAAAATTGTGGTTTCATTTATTGTTAAGGATTTTATTTTTATTTATTTATTTTATTTATGGGTATGTGGATGAAGTTGGCGGAGGAAGACTCTAAGGAAAAAGGGAGGCAGCTAAAGTAAATGATCGCATTTAATGCTTTGGAATACCAGTCGGCAATCTTAGGTTCCTCAATTTGGATACTTCGTCATCCCCTAAACAATATTTTTCTCTTTTTGCTTTTCAACCCTTCATTTTTCTCTTTTTTCTTGAATCATCTTAATTGAGCCCTACTTAATTCAGAGAAGCACAGTTTAATGATTTATAAACTCTTTTTTATTCAGTAGTCTTTTCTTCTTATCATGTTATATTAATGTGCATCTACTGCATTATTTTGACTACATTATCATACAATTTGGATATTTCATCTTCCCCCAATCTATATTTTTCTATTTTTGCTCTTCAATCCTTCACTTTTTTTTCTTTTTCCTTGAATCATCTTAATTGCGTCCCACTTGATTCAGAAGATATAAAGTTTAACGATTTATAAACCTTTTTAAATTCAATAGCTTTTTCATCAAACTACAGCATATTAATGTATGTTCATTACTCCAACTATGTTGTCACCAAATTTTTTCGTTTTGAAGTTAGAAAATAATTATTATGTTAATATCACTTTTCAATCTTCTAATTAATAGAAAACCTAAGTATAAACGATATAGCTCGGGATGAGATCGGAAATCCTTTAAATAAAAATAAAAATTAATTATTATCTGACCCATCACGAGATTATATTTGTGATTCAAATTTCTATTTCTTGTGTTTGTTGCAAGTAGAGTTAAATTTTGCTCCTCAATTCAATTGGGACCAAATGGTTTAGGTCGATCTCAAAGATCTTCTTCTAGTCGGCGTTCTTAGAATCCTTATTTTGGATATTTCATCATCTGCCGCCTTCTCGTCTCAATCCTCTTTTTCTTTCTTCTGACTCTTTTTAATATCATAGAACAGTGCATCATATTAATCTCACTTTTCAGTATTCTAATTAATTCTAATTAAAAATTATAATAAGATCTTGAATTCAAATAATAAATTTCACTAGTAATTAATTCAATTTTTATAATTTAAAGATATCGATAATAGAGTACTTCGAGACCCCGTATAGCAAATACAGTTCAAATCCTGTAACAATGGTTCGAAGACAAATTAATTGTGATTAAGATGTTATTTATATTTTTAAGGAGCTCCGGCAATGTTTCACATCAAAGTGTCAAATATTACTCTGTCACTTTTGGGCTGATTAGCCTGCGATTCTGGATTATAGCGGTGGAACCTCTTAATAAGGAACTCAAACGTCAAACCGCGTGAATAATTTTCACAATTTTAAAGCTAATTTTAAATAAAGAAGGAAGTAGTGCACTCTATTCCATACAGTAACAATAATGGTGGCAATAATAAAATTTTGGAATTTGGCAGGAATGGCACTTAAATTGATTGTAAAATGTAAATGATACATAGATTTAGCTTATTTTAAATTAAGACCATGAATGCCAAACTTTTTTTTTTTTGCCTTTAATATCCTAGAAATAACCTTTGTATGTGTTCACTATCTTGAAATTCTCTCGCAATTATTAATTATGTTAAGTGGATCTGCAACGAGGACTTAACTAAATGGACTCAAATTTTATGAGCTCAATTATACATTCAAAAGAAAATTTACCAATATCGCAAAAAGAAGAGTCTCACTGAGATATGCTAATGTCATAACAAACAGAAACATATTTTTTTGGTTTAGTAGTTTCAATCAATACTCGAACGCGCAATATTCAACCTTAAATACGACTCTAAAAGGATTCCAATTTAATTATGTAAAAGATTATGAATTTTTATTAATCTAATAGCTTGTTAATATCAATCATAATGTAGTTATATGACAGAAAGTAATGTACAATACAAAAAACTGGGATTTTATACCACATAACTAATATTTTAAACTAAGGAGAGCCGGTGTTATGTAATTAAATATTCATCCAATTCCAACAATTTTATAATATGGATTATGCAATAACTTAAGAAAATGCTATTTTTCTTCATTTTTATTTTAAAGTATTTGATAACCGAGTCTAAGAAAGATTTTCTTTCAAAATAGATAGTTGATCTGACTACCAATTTGTTTTCATTTTAATGGTGTTCATTTACCTAACATAATTAGTTAAATTACCCCAACATCATACAGCACAAAATTAGGTGAAATAGTTAGACATCCTAGGTCCTTATTTGTTCTTCACCTAAATTGTTGCTTTGCTTTTTTTTTTTTCTTATATCCGAAAGAATTTCAAAATTAAAAAGAATGAAGCTTAATTGGAATGAAACAAATTTTTTTCCCCCAAGACCTATTAGTATAAATATCAACAACTTTGAATTGGATTTCAGGAAATATTTTTTTTTAAAAAAAGTGAATGTGCGCATGAGGAAATTCAGAATTACACATATGGCCCAAGAATATATTTATTTATGGCTTTTATACTATCATTTTCTTATAATAGAGGCTTCAAAACTAAAAACTAAAAATAAAATTATTAAAACTCAAAAATAAAATTAAAAAAATTTAACAAAGTGTTATAATCAATCGTACGAAAAATACATGATATTTTTTTATGCAAAGGAAGGTGCCTGCATTTAACAGAGACGCCAAAGTTTTAAATGCAAACATTAAATTTGGCGAAACCCCTTCCAAGATGATGACGAAAACATGATGTTTGCAATGGTTACAGAGAGTCAGAGAGAGAAGAAAACAGAGAATTTAATTTTTTTTTAATAGTAATATATGTTTTCGGTGGTTAATATCCATTCCATGCTTCCTTATTTATTGTGTGTAGCGCATTAAATTTCCTATTGAAGACTTTCGTGTTTGTATGATATTTGACTCTAATAAAAAATTAAAAAAAAAAAAATTTAGTTGTTCAACGAAACAAAGAAAAAACCCTCTTTCCATTTGTGTTTCCTTTGATTTCTTCGGCATTAATTAGGAGATGTAAGTATCAAAGTACCATTTAATGTCATTTAATTTGCTTAAAAAAATTTAATGACATTTAATCTCTTATATAACCAAAAAGTCAATAGAGCTACGTCTTTCTTTTTATTTATTTATTTATTTATCTGTAATTTTTCTCAACTCTTTTCTTTTAATATTTTTCCACCCCACTCCTTAAAGGCTGCTAGAAATGCAAACACACGCGTACCAATAATCAATATGATACATATCCTATAGGTCAACTTGGTTAATGAGCTGAATGTGGCGCCTTCTTTTGTAGATTAGGTTGAATGAGATAAAATAAATAGAGATTATTTTAATTTTAATTTATAAATTTGATGATATATTTGTAATAATTTTTTTCATAAAAAAAATTGGCTTGTGGCATGCTCACCGATGTCACCAACAACTAACATATAATACAATATGTAGTTATCCATCGTTGTTTTAATCTTGAAAAAACATCCGTTGCTGTCATGATTTATTTTTGTTCTTTTGTAAAAGTCACAGCCTTGAGCACTACTTTCTATTGTAAAAAGCATACTCATACGCATAAGAAGATTTGAAACTCTAGCAAATGGGACAGTGGTCAAAATATCATTTGAACCGTCCCACCCATAGTTTTAAAAATTGAACCGATTCTATGTCAAAAAAAAAAAAGAAAATTGAACCGATTCGACGGTTATATTGGTAAACTGATAATTCAAAGTTTAAATTAATTCGATTTTTTAACTTGGTTGGACAAGTAAGTGATTAAAAGAAAACCGCTTAATCCAATCAATTCAGACGGTTAAGTAAGTACTATCCAACAAATGAACTAGTTGGTCAATGCTAATAATTTTTTTCTTTTTTTTATCAAAAATTGTCTATAATTATATTATTTTATTAAGAATGCATATAGATATAATTAAATATTATTTTAATAATATTTTATTTTATATTTTTATAATGTAAAAATGTTAATTATATGTTTTAAAATCAAGATGTTGCTCGTTAGTTTGACAACCGAATTAACGGTAAGCCAATGAACCGGATTTTAACTGAGTGAAGATCCTGTCCGTATTTAAAAATTATGCTTCTCATCTGGAAGAGCATGAAATGACTCGCGATGAGAGAGAAGACTTGGAGGGCTAAAATTATGCTTCAGCTGTTCGCCAAATTTTATACAGGATGATCGGTTATTTTTTTTTTATAGCATGCTTCGATTAAATCTTTTTCTCTCTTTTATGGGGTTTTTTTTTTGTCACACCTTCTTATTTTGTTTATTTATTTATTTATTCACTAATCTCTTATTATTTATTTATATTCTTTAATTGAGACTGATTACTCAAAAAGTGAGTGGCTACTTATTATTGTCTTCTTAGGAATAAAGTTTTGATATGACGTGTGGTATTTTAATACAACCACATCCGATCAACTGACAAATTAAGAAAGCCTATTCCTTCTATTTCCCTCATCGTTTGCAAAATAAAAAGGTAAAACCGATATGTTACAGTCACAGTTTAGCAAAAAAAATTGTGTTTTATTAAAAGAATGAATTTTAAAAGCCTACGTTAATTTTACTGAATATTTCAATGGAGACTTAATTTTATAATGTTCGACATGATAACGAATGTTCCAATCGGGCTAGCAAGAGCGAAATTAACATTTCAGACTTCAATTTCCTTAATATATTCACATTAAATGAGAATTATAGTAAGACTTATTTTTTAACGGTATCTTCAAATCTGACTATTTTGTATTTTTCAAAAAACTTAAAAGAAAATGACAACAAATGGACTCTCTTACTGTCTAAATCGCAGCATTGAATCGATTTCCTCCAATTTCCCTAGATGACAAGAAAATTGGCAAATAGGTTTAACTTGCACAAATGGACAAACGGATTTAACTCAGGAAGGATCCAAACTTAGTTAATGAGAATTTATGACCAGAAAGGAGACAAATGAAGAATTAATGAGGCTTTTAGTGCCTGGCTGCCTGCTTGTAAGTTGCGACAAAATGTTTTGATATTTGGGAAAAAAAATCTGTTCACGCATTAATTTGTGGGATAGATACGAAGAGAAAACACTGCATGGATACGGAAGTGTTTTTTTTTTTTTTTAAATTATTTTTTGACTAATATTTTTATTTTATTTTATTTTGCCAAAATTTCTTCTTTTGCCACTTTACTGTTTAAAAGTTAAGTTTGGTCGCTGGACTCATTTTGGATACCTTCAAATTTATTATCACATGGTTTTTGTGGACAATTCTTCTGGTCAGCTTATCATCTACGTCAGCTTATTTTCCAGTCGGAGAACTTTTTTTTGTCCATTAAAACTATTAAAACAACCCACAAGAGAGAAAAATTGTGTAGATAAAATTTAAGTTTGTACCTCAGATCTTATAGTTAAACACCAAACTAATTAGACAAAACACCAAATTAAAAATCTAACCTAGATGTCCCACTAAATTATTCTAGAAGTATAAGATTCTAGTAAGACGATTTAATTATGCATGCACTCAATAAAAGATATCATCTCAGTTTTTAGTCTTGGACTTGCAAAATTAGAAAACTGAGATAGAAATTTATGATCTCGCTAAAAAGTATTGTCGAATTAACTATTTAGAACAGTAAGTTCACCGTGTATTAAAAAGTATTGCAGAATTAGCTATTTCGATCAGTAAGTTCACCAAAATATTAAAGAAGATATTTAGGGTTCAAACCCTATTTCTTCTCAATTTTATCTCCCTTGCTTGTAATATGGGCCTTCATTTTCTTTTAAGACCAAAAAAAAAAAAAAAAAAAAAAAGGGTATTGTGCTAATCACATCACCAGGGGAGTTGGGTCTCTACACTTTTTTTTAGTTAATTAATCCTAACTAAAACAAAATAGAGTGATAAAAATACGTATGCTTTTATTAAAAAACTTAAATTCGAACTCGAATCCTCTCCTGCACTCTCTATTCTCTCTCATGGTAAGAAACTAGAGTCTAAATTTGTGTTTTTATACTGAGGAAAGGAAACTGGAGCCCAGCCCAGATGGCAGGATGAGGTCCAGCCTTCCAGCGTTCCTAAATCCTGGAACAAGTCCACCACGATTCTCATAAAATATCCCAAACAATCAGCCTAAAAAACAAAATTTTGCAAAGCACAACCGCAGCACTAAAGCCAATTCTCCTGCGCACAAAAACACCAAACAGCTCCTTACAGGGAGGAAAAAAAAAAAAAACAAACAAGGCGGCGGCAGAAATCGAAGAAGGAAACATGCAGATCTTTGTGAAGACCCTGACCGGAAAAACCATCACTCTTGAAGTTGAAAGCAGTGATACCATTGACAACGTCAAAGCCAAAATTCAGGTCTTTTTCTTTTTTCTTGTTTTTTCTTTGGTGGGGTTTCTTCTTTTAATGTCTTTGAACTTTTTTTGTCTTTTTTTTTTTTTTTAAATCTTGTTTCTCTCTTGATTTATGCATATTTCTCTCTTGTGGGTCTGCTTATTTTGGTGAAAATTTGGTTTTTGAAGATCTTCTTTTTTAGTTTATGGGTAAAATCTCTTGTTTAGATTTATGGGTTTGTTTTACATTACCCCATAAGAGAAAGCTCAGGTTTTTCTTTCTTTCTTTCTTTTTTGTAGGTTGAATTTGTGTTGAAAGTAAAGTTTTTTTTTTTTTCTTTTTTTAAAGTTTTAGGGTTGAATTTGTGTTCAGAAAGATTTTCCAATTGAAATAGCACCATTCGGTATTTGCTGCATGCTTCATAACCTATGGAAATTAGGCTTTATTGTATGCTGCTAGTTTCTTTGTGACAGATCTTGTGGATGGTTTAATCTGAGTTAGTGTATTAATGGCTGTGAAATAATGGGTAGTAGTAGGACTCAACAGTTACTGTTGTCAATGGAACTGACTGAAAGTAGTTTGTTCATAAGGTTCTTGAATCTTGACTGATGTTCTGGTTAAGATGTATAATTTATTGCATCAGAATAGATGGATCATCAAATTGGGGTGCTACAATGTTTAGACGTATTACTTGGTATGAAAATTTAGACTGAGTGGTAGATCATCATAATGGTATGCAATGGTGTTAAATATCGCACTTGCTCTGTCAATCTGGACTTGTGGTATGTGTCTAACTTCATATGAGCTTCATTGATTTGATACCTGAAAATTGTAACGAGCTTCTTATATGTCGATATGTAGTTCTATGTACTTTGTTATGTATCAATTACATACATGTGTGTGGGTGGGTTGGTTTTGGGGCAGTTGACGTTTATTGCTCCGTGGTGATGTGATTACTAACTTCAAGTATAATTATGGATGGATAAATCTTTTTCAGGACAAAGAAGGCATCCCTCCTGATCAGCAGAGATTGATTTTTGCTGGTAAGCAATTGGAAGATGGCCGAACTCTTGCTGATTATAACATCCAGAAGGAATCAACACTTCACCTAGTTTTGAGGCTGAGGGGAGGAACTATGATCAAGGTGAAGACTTTGACCGGCAAAGAAATAGAAATCGACATTGAGCCAACTGACACCATTGATCGCATTAAGGAACGCGTAGAAGAGAAAGAAGGAATTCCTCCTGTGCAGCAAAGGTAACAGTTACTATTGGATTCTATTTCTGAAGTGATCCTGCCAGTAACTTGTGGATGAAATGGTCCTTAATAATTAATATCCATGCACTTGAATTCTTCATATGTAAATTTTTGTTCTTCTCTCCACTGTTAGATTATCTTTATGGTTGCATGATCTAGGGGTGGTAGTGTACTTGGCGCTTTCACGCACACATGAGTAAATAAGACAGAATCCCTATGTCAGACCATGCTGTCAACTGGTTTTAGTTTCTGTGCTGTGCTTCTACCTTTCCACGTTTTCATTTGGCCAGCAGTGGTCTTTTATTAAGGTCTCTTTCTTTTTGCTCATACTTGGCACTGGATGCAGACTTATATATGCTGGCAAGCAGCTTGCAGATGACAAGACAGCTCGTGACTACAACATTGAAGGTGGCTCTGTGCTCCATCTTGTGCTTGCCTTGAGGGGTGGTAATTGTTAAGGTTTATGCTTATGTTGTTCATGACCCGTGGATAAAGTTGAGATGATATGCAGGAACTTGAGATCAATTTGACATTTATACATCGGACTGTTCATTTCCGACAAACATGTTGAAATTTTATGCTGCTTTCTCTAATCCTATCCCTCAATCTTGAGCTAAAATTGTTCCAAGTAATAACAGTGGATGTGATTTTCTGGTGGATGATCTATGGAAACATGAAAGGGGATGTCTTTTTGGGAACCCTTTGCATTATATGAAAATTTGTGGTGTTCAAGGAGCTCAATTTCTTGGAAACTTATGATCAGCACCATTTGCCAAATTTGGACAATATCATATTATTCTTGATCATAAAAATTACTTTGTTTTTTTTTTTTTCAATGTTATAAACATTATTATTATGTTTAGGCTGGAACATTATTAATATGTTTAGGCTGGAAAAAAAATGTGACGGTAAAGTCTCTGGTGTTCCCTCTTGCAAGTGTTGGATGGTTTAAGCATTTCAGGGGTCATTGGACCAATGAGAATTTATGTCTTCAAAATATGAAGATTTGTGAAATTTGATCTTTGAAAATCACATCATAAGGCATGTTGTAAGAGTTTGGCTAGCTTCATACCATCCACAACATGTCGCAACATCCTCCTTTATCTATTCTCCGTCCAGGTTGTTGTTGCATGTAGTTATTTTCTTTTCCAAAATGCCCAAGTTCTGTTCCTTAGAATAAGAACAAGGTTAATCAATAGAAAGTTCGTCCAACCTACATGGTTTTTACAAGTCGTGGTTGGACTGAAAAATGTTTTGCAACTTGAAGCGCTTTCAAGTTTTCTGCAATCAGTTTAGGAAGGGCGGCCTGTTCAAAATCATAAAAGTTGCTTTGTTTTTCCAGGAAACTTTCCCAAAGAACAAGAAAAGTACAAACTTTTTGAGTTCAAATTCATTATATTTCCAAATAGAAAATTGGAAATATGGTTTTCCCAGTTTCCTAACTCAATTTCACACCCAATAAATGTCATATTAATATCTTTTTTTTATTGTTTTTGAAGTACTTCCTTAGACTTCTTGATTTTATATTTGAATTTTAATGACTCTTTTGTGTTTAAGTTTTAATGACATCTGTATGTTCTAGCTGTGTCCCGGATTATATTGCAGCTTAATTGTATATTTAACTTACACGTTGAACCTGAGATTTTAATTTAAAGATAGATGAAAAAAAATATGGGTGTGCAAAAATCTAATTATATGCAAATTAAGGGAAATTAAAGCAATTGTTATCGGGCTGAATTATTGATCTCATGGGCACACTTGTAGCCCTCAATCGGACTCACAAAGTCATCAACTCCTCCATGATTTAGGGTACGCAAATACAAACAACATAGCATTACTTATCTAGTAAAAGACAAAATTGGATTATATATAAATTAAGCCAGCCAACCAATCCATTCAAATGAAAACCAAATCCAAATTGTAAAGAAATAGTTGGATATGATTTATATTTGGATAATGGTATTTGTCACTACACAATCTGTTAATTTTTTTTTTCTTGATTATGTCATGTAAAATCCTTAAAACTCATGCAGCGTCCCTTTTGGTCTTAATCTGTAGAATTCCTCCTTATTACTTATGGTCGAGAAAAATCGGTGGAATAGGGGATTGAATTACTCTCTATAATTTAGATGAACCGTTATTAACTAGTTGTTGAGAGTCCATAAACCATAAAAAACCGAACCACCCGCTACTTTTTTTTTTTTTCAGTCAACAAAATAAAAAAGAATGGTAATACCCAACAGTTATGACAAAAATATTACGACTTTATATCTAAAAAAATCGTGAAAAAAATGAATGATTACAACATATTTTATGTCAGGCAGTAAATAATAAAATTAACTCTATTATTTAACTTTGATGAGTTTTGTCCGCAGGATCAAAAATTCAAATCTCTTATGAATTCAACCGTACGGTAGTCAACAACCGCTACTTAAAATATCAAAATTCTGCATTATCTTGGTCACTGAACGTAAATAGACAATCTTAAGCTTGGCCCAGTGGTTTAGAAAAGTTCAGGGTTACGGTTGTTGATCCCAGGCTGGTTCCCAGCCCCAAAACAATCTTTCTCCTTGGGCTTCCGTGCAGTTATCTACAACTGATCTCCCAAAAGTACGTCGGTTACGTGGGTTCCTCTTTGAAATTGGTTAAAATTTAGAGTTTTGTTTTAAAATTCTCATATTTTGATGTCAGATAGTGCATGATTATAGTGAAAACTATTTGTATTTTGAGCAGAATGCAAAAATTGGGAATACTAAAGCGTATTATGCATCATAGGCTGGCCGCCATATAAGAGTTTTGGATAATCAAGTAGGGAATACTGATCACATATGACTTTTTTGCTTTTCCCTGACAGAGAAAATGTTGGATCCGCAAATTATCTTCCTCCTAATTAATCAACCCATAAAATTTTGATTTATAGTCAATTCTTGGAATTTTCTCCCTTGTCTATCAATTGAGAGGTTGGTTTAGTCATAACCACACAACATAGAATATTTCTTTCATATCTCATAAATTGGTTCTTACCTCATTCACTTGATCGTAGGTTGAACATAACATTTTTATTTTAAAACCTAAATCCCTCAACAATTGAGAATGTATCACTGAAGTGAAAGTTTAGTAGTGTTCTTACATGTTTCAACCTTATCAAAGGATTGAACTTCAAAATTCTCAACAGTTTCCTTTTTTTTCAGGAAAACAGTTTGGTGTCAAGTAAGATTGAGATAGATACCGTTCGTAGTTTAAGTATAAAGAAAACTATGAGACTTACTGTTAGTATTCAATTGATAAATTCTCTTTTTAAGAAAGTTTGAATGAATTAGAATACTAATGAGTGATTTTTTGTATGGACTAGAGATGATAAATTATGTCCCAATAATATCTCTCAAAGGGTTTTTTTTTTTAAAAAAAACCTATGGATGGTGTCCCTTGAACCTTCAAAATCAAACTATGGTTAAAACTTTATTTTGTACGTTTCAACCACATGACGTGTCCAGATACAGAGTATGTTAAACCCATTTTCAAAAAATGCTTAAAATATCAAACCATGCTAATGTCACCATTTCAAATTTTACCAGCATAAATTCTTATATATGGCAAGATGACTTCTCATGTGGTCATGTGGGAACAAATTGAAGTGATTTTCAGTCACCATTTTTGAACTACCATGACTAAAAAGCCAAGGCAGCATCTGCATGGATGGACTCTGTTTAGTCTCTCGTAAGTTAAATAACTATTAAAGTAATACTAGATAATTTCGTATAAATAATAACAAATAATTATATAATCTCATTCAACAATTCTGATAGTTTATCAAATTTTTATTATTTTATAAATTTAATTATTTAATAATTTATATTATATTATAATTATTTTAAAATTATTTAAATAAAATTGATAAAATCTTTCCTAACTATTAACTAATACCCTCTCATATAGCCTATCACATCTTGTTAGGTGAAGAATCACATAAATTGTCAAACTTAAACTCTTGTGAGATAATCCAAGCACTCGTGTACCGGACATAAACGCGTACATTTTGACATCAAAATGCACAATGGGTCAAATTTTTAGAGATTAAAAAATGGACTTTAGGGCTTGCCACGTGTCCCCAGAGCTCGGAGTCTTTTCGTTTTTCTTTTGTGTTGGCCGAAGAAAAAAAATCTATTATATATATGTCAATCATCAAATTTATAAATTAAAATTGTAATAATTTCAGTTTATTATTATCTCGTTTAACTACTCTTATAACGACAAACTCATTATTTGAATACCAGTGAGATCAAACGTGATTTTGTCGTTAGGAACTATAATAATTAATGAGTTTAGAATTTAATATTGTGCTATAAACTTATTTTTTTAAAGTTACTCATCATTTTTCAGAAATAGATGAGAGCGTAGAAACTTAAAGCTAAGTCACTAATATAAAGATACGTTAATTTATCACTGAATTATTAATTCAAATAATGCTTGAACTCAAATAGTGCTAGGAGTATTGGTTACATAAGCATACCTCATGCTCGCGCATATGCTTATGTTATATGTTTCTCTTCCTTCATCTTTCTTATCCATTTGTTTTATATTTAAGAAAACCCTTAAAAAAATACTCGTTAGACATTAATTAAACTGATACATAGAATCCAACATAATTAATATTATAATACAAAAAAATGAGCTAACAAAAAAGAAGATGAGAGTTAAAAAACAAGTTGTATTTTTTTTAATTAACCGAGTCTAGCTGGGTCTATTGATTACTTGTGTGTACGTGTACTTGCTTGTATTTTTATTTCTTTTTATATGTTGGATTTGTTGTCTTGTTTGGTTGGTAGCCACCAAAAGTCTGCCATGGTTAGTGAGGCTTATACTAACCGAAGAAAGATGTCAAGATTAGGTACCAAATGGTAAAAGACGTATAATGTTAGTTTCCCTAACAATGGACTTATAGGCAATTTAATTATTATTAGTCATCAAATTATTTGTCCTTATCAAATGGTTGGACTTGTTGGACTTGCAGAGATTTGCATGGGTCATGGCTAGCTTTAATTAGCTTTGGCATATATATCATTTCAAATTGACTGTCACGGATAGAGAATTACTATTATTAATATTGTATTCAAAAGGCATTAACTTGGGAGGGTGACCTAAATCCCAAGACTTCATTAGTTAGATTTATCACCAATAAGTTGATTTTGGACGTATGCACGTCATGAAATTTTTCACATTCCACTTGCTGACTCATATATTATGTATCGTTTTAATTGAGATTCAGGAGAAAGAAAGCACGATACTTGTAGGGAAGCATGTTTTCTGACCATCATTAGTCCACCACTGTATCAATATGCGTTGAGATGCATTTAACTTCACTCATTTTAAATTCAAGCTTACACATCACATTATTATTACTATTGTCAATTATAAACTTTTAATTTTTTGATACGTAATTGTAGGACAGAGACTACAAATGTGTACATATTCAATACTTATGTTAGTTCAACATGACCCAGGGCAAATTGATGACATCTATGTAATAGCGCTGGTATATGATAGATGATGCAGTATTTTGAAAATCAAACTGGAATGGCCTGTTCAACTACCAATTTGGTCCACGCCATCCATTTCTGAAACCCAAAAGAAGTTAAAGCACTCAAGAGCCAATTAAACCTGAGTTGAACTAGATGTGACACGTACCTCTCCCAAATCGGAAAAGAGAGAAAGAGGGAGACGATATATCAGTTGGATATGAGATGGACACCGTACTAATTGAATTCCTTTCGATGTGTGGTGGCCTAAGTTACTGTGGAAGTTCCTTGTTCGTCGCCGTGTGACAATGTGTGGGGTTGGGTCCTAATTTTTATAAGTGATATCAGAGTTTGTGGCTCGGACCTAAATGCCACGCAAAGCAAAGTGGTACACTATCCCTCAATAAGGATATTAGCTATCAAAGAGAGGTAGACTGTGACACCTCTTTATGTCAAAAATAAAAGGGAAGAGTAGATGATTTATGAATTATACAGTGAGATAAATATACAGAAAATTCCTTATTTATCTCATTACCACGTGACAATGCGCGGCTCTGTTCTAAACCCTAGGTTTTGACTTCAAAACACTGAAAATTATAATTTAATCGTTAAATTTTATTTAACTTATATTTGAGTGATTAATAAAAAAAACCTATAATTAAGTTTTAAATTTTATTCAAACTAATTGACCAATAGATTTTATCTAAACTTAATAATTTGATCATTAAAGTAAAATTTAATAATTGATATGATGAGATATTGAGAAGTCATCTAATTACAAGAAAATTGGCAAATTAAGGTAAAAGATCATTTTCACCGCAAGAATACTGTAAATGAATTTGTTAATGAAGAGGGTGTTCTTTTAATTCCCGATGTCAATGGCTTACCATTGGCTTCGATGACAATTAGAATCGTTCAACCTTCTAATAAATCCATTGAAAAACAAGTTGTACGGTTTTTTTTTAAAAAATTGGAATTAAATTTGAAACCAAAACCAGAAAGAAACTTAGAACCAAAGCCAAATTATGGATAATAGGTTTGATTCTGGTTCTCCCAGCCACAAAACCAAAATGGCCGGTTCCAATTCAGAATCGGACCAGAACTGCCGGTCTAAAAATAGAATCAAATACAATAGACAGCCAAGTGACGTATACTTTGGAAGAACAATAACAGAAATATTAAATTAGATAGACTGCACAAATGAAAAACAAAATTTTTCCTTAATGGATGCTCGGAGAATCAAATATGAAGTTTGCCAAGAAATTAATCATTTGCCAAGAAATTAATCAAGCCAAATAGGGATCTTTGATCATCCCTCGAACTTGTCAAACGTTTATCCCAAACTTAGGTTGCGCCGCGAAGGAGACAAATTAAGAGGTTGTTGGACAGCATCAGTCTGTAGACTCGTGTGTGCGTGTACAGACACGTCAAATAATTTTTATATTATTTCTTTTGTTTTGGTTTATAACGAAGTTTTAAATCACAATCTTGTTGTAATGCTACCAATCACGACTCAATTTGTTGACTTTTTTCGACTATTTAGAGAACAATTTTAGTCGGGAGGTACTCTGCAACTTGAGGTATGGCGAGATCTTATGTGATTTTTTTAGTGATCTACACAAGATAGACGAATCTTATATGAGTTTTCAGTTTTCTATACTCGACCGACTAGAAAAATCAGGTGATTGAGCCGTGATAGATTTCATTACTTGTTCTAATTGTATTAGCTTTAATGGTTGTTACGCCAGGCAAAACCATATTATTTAGCAAGACGGACATGCTCAAGAAAATTTCAATTTTTTTTAGGTCTCATGGGCTGCTCCTTTTTATTCATTTAATTAGCTTTTTTTTTTTAATTCAATTGAATTAGAAAGAGGAAGTTTTTGTATGAGAACCTTAGACCTCACATCTAAATATTGAATTTAATTTGTAGCCACAAAAATACACCTATTATCTAATGATTTTTATTTATTTTTGTCTGAGAAAGCCCAGGGCTACTCATTAACATAAGTTAATAATTAAATATTCACTAAAAAGAGAAAGGATAACTCTCTGTATTGACCAATAACTACACTAAACTTAATTAAGTCAAGTAAAACCAAGCCTAAGATACGACTTAATGTTTTAAATAGATGTTATGGAAAGGGGCAGAAAAAAAAAAGAAGTGATGATAAGATTTTCAACCACCTTGCAAATAAAAATTATTTAATTGCCAGTGGATTCAATGAGGATTGAAACAATTAATCGAAAAAAAAAAAGAATAATGTGCCAAAAAAACATATATTCATACAAACCAATCTTGGAAATACATGTGGTATTAAATAATTTGTCACATGGCTGTGAGTTCATATAAACGTATTTAATGTCTCATTATTTAATTGGCTGAAATAGTAATAGCATTATTTAGCTGTAAATTTTGTTAGCAAGATTACCTTTATCCAAAAAATCTAAGTCCAAGCATGGGATTGTGCCACAAGTAAATTTAATGGGTAGCAAGATAAGTGGACTTTTTTTTTTTGGGTTATACAGTAAAGCAAGTGTTATAAAAGTTTGAATCATATTTTTGTTGTTATTTTTATCACATAACTTAGTAAGTGATTTGAATTTATTATTAGTATAGTATTTTTTACTTGTTGCCCGTTTTGGCCCTTTAATCTATGATCATGATCATATATTGACAATTTGACACCCATGTCATTATAGCGCCAAAAAATTTATTTGTATCAAACATTTCTGCCCAAGACTTTAATAATAAACTGGTTTTATTACCTGTATTACGTGCAAATATTTTTATTTAGAGAAACACTACAAAGGCAAAAATGTTAAATTAAGACAAATAAAGGCATTACATTCACAGAAAAATTTAGAGAAATAAACAAAGAATCGGAGAATAAAAAACCAAAAACCGTAACCCAAAAAAAAAAAAAAGGAACCAATTAGAAATGGTAAAATTAAAACTCACTTCATGGTGTTTCCTTCACGTGAGTATTGGTACGAATTGATATTCCATATTCATGAACAAACCAAAATAAAAACAAAATTTTAAGGGCAAGTTTTGCCTCTAACTTATATTCAAGCAAGACAATTGACATGGAGAGTTTATATTGATTATGTAGACTGAGAACTGCTCAACTCTTTATCTTACACAAAAGTGTATGTGTATCCATTATATCTTTGAACAGAACTTAATTTCCATCGTCATTTGAGATGATAAAGAACCGTTGTAACCATTGTTCTTAGATAAAAGAGGGAGAACATATAAGATCCATAATCAAAGATAAGGTTGAATTAAATATTTTGATGATGTATAGACATTGAGTTATAGAATTTAAAGTGTTGCAGAATCCACTATGATTGAGATAAAGCAAATTGAAACACATAAATATTACAACATATAATGTAGCAAGTTGAAACATTTTATATTAAATCACATAGGTATTTTGACTAGAAAAACATTAAAAAAAGAAGAGTAAAAAGAAGGAGAAGCAATATATATATATACACGCGCCCATATATAAGTTGCTAAATTTTTTTTAAATATTCAATAATAGAAATATAGTGAGTACATAATAATCTAAATTATTAGATTATAAAAAATATGTTAAATTTTAAAAAAAAATAAATAAATAAATAATTAGATATTATTAAATTACTCATATATTTTCTATATGTCATATTAAATACATACATATACATACTTTATTAAGGGGATATCAAAAATATATGAATTAAATGTTTTTCTATTAAATATATTAAGGGGATATTAAACAATAATTTTAACTTTACAAAAAATTATTTTAAAAAATATTAAATATATGAATTAAATATTTTTTATCAAAAATATATATGTTACCTATTTAATTCGTATATTTGTTGATTAAAAAAATATTTAGTGTGTATATTTTATTGATGAAAAAAATATTTAATTCATTTATTTAACATTTTTTAAATAATTTTTATTAAATTAAACTCATTTATTAATCAATTGACCACTTTTTGTAACTTAAATGACTGATATAATATAAAATTAAAAAGTTTAGGATTTAAATAAAATGTCAAAAAAATTTAAAACTTAAACAAAAAAAAATTAAAAAATTAAAAATAAAAATATTGATATCTCCTTTATTAAGTATATAAACATACTTTCGCTAATACAAGTTATTAGCTAAGATCAGGAAAGCATGACATCATAGAGATGGGAACGTTTGCGCCCTTCTTTGACTTGGTGAAAGGTTAAGATCATGGTCCCACATAGGCAACTGTAGTACCTTCCCCACTAAATCCTTTTCTAAGTAGGGACGAAATTCAAATATAAAAATGGTAGCTGCATAGCATAGGAGGGAGCGAGGGTGAGCCTTGGACTAAAGGCAGGCGGCATTAAATGTGGACAAATGAGTCATTAATAGAGTAATTAGGACAATTTAAAGAATCAGTAATAGATAATTAATAATTAATATCTCTAAATTTTCCCACTATATATTTCCCCCTCTAGCACAGCATTCGAAGGCATGAACCTTGTCGCGCCCCCCCCAACCCCACCCCCCCAAAGTACATCATCATCTTCCTGGTTTTCGCTTACATACAAAGGAGATCATCAGTGAGGTGGGAAATTAAGTTCTTCCTTATATATATAGTTAAGTATTTGATCTCACAACAAGAGTGGTTTTAAGAAGTATAGATATGGGGAAAGGAAGAGCTCCATGTTGTGACAAAAGTCAAGTGAAGAGAGGGCCATGGAGTCCTGCTGAAGACATGAGGCTTATAGCTTTCATTCAAAAGCATGGACATGAGAATTGGAGGGCTCTCCCTAAACAAGCTGGTCAGTTTCCCTCTCTCTCTCTCTCTCTCTCTCTCTCTATATATATATATATATATACATACTTGCAAGATATTATAAGTCTTTCCACTCAATGCTTCTCCAAATGCAAGATTCCTAGAAAGGTTTTCTTTTTGAAATTCCTTTATAACATATGATAGAAGAAGCAATATACTTTACAAACATGTAATTTTCATTGGCTCATTTTCTTTCAATCCAACAGTATACTTAGACACAGCATAAGGGGGTTGAAGGTATAAATATTCAAGATTTAGGAGGTTTTTTGCTAAATTGTCATAAAAAAATAAAACTTAATATATGTTATAAAATTTTCTTAAACATAGCTCTCTCAGAATGGTCTCTCTCTTGGAATATCTACCTTTTCGCTTTTTCTGGTATATATATATATATATATAGTTGCATGTACTGCTGATTCTGTGTTGACCATATAATCATGTCACCAACTACTATTTAGAGAGTTTCAGTTTGAAACGTTCTTATCCCCTTCGCAAGACTTTGAAAGTGGAGAAACAAGCCTAATTTTCAAGCGTGCAAAATTGATTCTTTAATCTCATCTGCAAAGTACGGTTTCTTGTTGTCAAAAGAGAGAAAAAGGGAAAAGAAATTGCAAAATTAACCAAAAGGCCGGTTTTCCTAACATACTTACAAAGGCCCATCTCCAAGGTTCATGCTATATATACGTAACACGCACAATATTTTAGTAAAAACAAACTGATGTGGGTTCTTTTTGTAATATTGAAAATTTCATTTTTCTTTTTTTTTTTTCTCCTTTGGAGTTCATAATTTAACGGTTAGGAGATTGGAAGGTGAGAGTATAGCAAGGAGATCGAACCTCACTCACAATAGTGAGGAACACTACTTCGACTATTTCAATTAGGCTGGAAACGCAAAATTCATTTTTTTGTTGCTTCTAACATTGCATTAGTGATGATCCACTGCTTTTTTGTGTTTAGAATGATGCTATGAATATGCCAATTGCCGTTCAAAGAAAATAAGATATCGCATTAGTGTCTACTCCGATTGGGTGACTTCAAGCATAAAATTATTCTCCATCCAATTTGCGATTCTCGTATATAGTTAATCCTGACATAAAATTTTCAATTAGGAGTCTTGTACATTATGACGTATATTTTGCTAATCCTCCCCGTATGCATAAGAATTGTATTGTTTGTACGAGCACTTGTCGGAGTGAACAGTGAGTTGTCACAATCGAACATGCTAGCAATCCCCTCCTAACTTATAATCAAGGTTTTCTTAGAAGTCAATGTTAACATCAAAATTGCTAGAGACCACCAACTTAATTTCTCCACTTGGTTGACAAAGAAAAATATGCAAGTCAGCATTTTATTTCAACAACCTTTTTTAACTTTTATGACATCTTGGGCATTCCAAATTTATTTTATTATCCAAAATTTTATGTTCTTATGAAGCAACCTTTGGTCGGTGGCTGGCTAAAAAACAAAAAAGAAACGAGAAAAAAAAAAAAAAACCATGCAAGGTGGCTCTCAATAAGATTATTTACATCTCTTTTTTTGTTCATGGGTCCAATTTTATTTTATTTTTTTTAAAAAAAAAGAAATAAGCAAGCATTAAAATAAATTAAATCCTTGAAGTCAAACAAGATTACAAATTTATTTATTTTTTATGGTCCGAAGATGACATATTAATTAGTTGACCTCTTTCAAGCAATTTTTTCAAATCCTTGATAGAGATAATATAAAACAAATTTCAACCTCAAGGTGGTTGGAAGGTGGAAATTGAAATTATTCATAATATGAAACCAAAAGTGTAGCATAATTGTAAATAAGCTTATTGAATTTATATTATTAATTTCTTTTTTTTTCTTTTTTGTTTTCAGGGTTGTTGAGATGTGGCAAGAGTTGTCGTTTGAGATGGATCAATTACCTAAGACCTGACCTGAAGCGTGGGAACTTCACCAAAGAGGAAGAGGACACCATCATGAGCCTACACCAAACTTTGGGAAACAAGTAAACTTCAATATAACAACTCAACTACAATTCGGGTATTACCGAATATAGTAGTAGGAAAAAGATAGCAAAACATAAATATAATATCATTTTAGGTCTCACGTGAATAAAAACTAATATGTAAAATATAAAATAATAAAATAATACCAGCTTGAAATCATTCTGATTAAATTTTCTGGCTATAAAACAAGGCTCTAGTGTGGTATTGGGTTTACATGCGATTGCTCTCTATAGTTCATTGGTTTGGCTATTGCTTCACCGTGTCTCACATGTGATTGAAACGTTTTAGGTGGTCCAAAATTGCATCTAATATGCCAGGAAGAACGGACAATGAAATCAAGAATCATTGGAACACTCATTTGAAGAAAAGATTAGCATTGAAAAACACAGACTCGAATCCCTACAAAGCAAAGGAATCCTCCTCAATCATCTCGTCCTTGTCCTCGTCCTCGTCCTCGGCCTCTATTGCGACACTCGCGTCATTTAGTAAAAGAAGCGTAGAATTAGAAGAGCATGACCAAGGCACCGTGACCAAAAGACCTCGTGTCATAGAAGATGTGCAAGACCTAAAGGAACATAAAGAATTGCCAAGCTCTTCTACTTGTTCTGATAACTCCAATGTCACAAACTCTAGTCAAGATCATGTTTCGATGCCGGAAAACGAAATGGACACATTTTTGGACTTTGGAGGACCAGTAGAGGAGGTGAACAAGCCGGACTTACTCGACGAAATTGCCAATGGAATCCAGTTTGACAGTGGCTTTGAGTTTTGGAACATGGTAGATAACTTAAGTTCCTTGTGTTCCAATGAACTCCAATTGAATGACATTGAGGCTAGCCAAAGCCCACATCTTGGAGATGCATACAATTGTGGGGATCATCAGGATGAGACCAAATATTGGCTGCGTCACCTGGAGATTGAACTTGGGTTGTAAAGGTAGCAATATATTAAGCACCAACAAAGCCAAGCTGCTAGTAGTTCTAATAACTGGTATATTGTGTTCTATAAAAAATGTTATGGAGACACGGAGATCGGCCCATGTCCAATCGGTATTTATTTTCTGTATCTCCATAATGAAAATCATATTCTGTTGTCACATATATGGCCTAGTGAATTAACTATACATCAACCAAAATTGATACAAAACCTACAGACTATAGTTTTTTTTTATTTGTTCAAAAAAAAAAAAAACCTACAGACTATAGTTGGACTGGATCATTGACCTCATGAAATATATATGGATTTGTCCCCTTCTTTCTTTCTTGTTTATGGAATTTCATCTGATTGTATTATGTATTCAAGTAAATTTTATTCTTGGCATGGAATGATAGATTTCCTAAAGTCCATTCAAAGTATCAAATTTAGGTTGAGTTAGAGATAGATGTCACTATTTTCTATCTCAAACATTCTGGAGAGTAGGTATAATTCTCCACTTACCACCACTAACATTATGTAAAGTTATCTTTTTGTTATTTATTATTCCTGGGAGGACATTTAGTCAGAAAGAGAGATGGGGATTTTTTGGCAGCCCGAGTGGTTGTGAAGTTACCTCTCTATATCTCCACGTCTTGACAAATTTGCGAATAGCCGTGCGGAAGAGTGGTTGTAAAGTTACGAAAAAGTATGAAAACACGAGAAAATTGAGACAATAAATTGACACATTATAATTAATTAATTTTTTATTAGATGCTTTAATATTTATAATAAAAAATAAATAAATAATATTTTATTTTTTATTACATACATTAAATATATCAGTTCTATATCTAATTTTTTCGTATTTATGTAATTGTACTCGGAAGTTACCTCCCTTATAGCGTGTGTGGTTTGAGCAGCGAAGAAAAAATTTAAGATTTCGCACAGGACATTAGTTTTCAATTTTCCCATTATTAGAGAAAATTAAATAAGTGATTCATATTCATCCCAATTTGAAAAATAAAATCCTACCCTTTCTAGTTATTTCAGCAACCTCATTAGTTATGGTCAAAAATTCTACGATATTCAGTCAAAAAAAAAAATACGATCAAAATTTTTTCCAGTAAGATGTAGAAATTCAATTATAAAAAAAAAACTATCATAAAAAAAGATATATTGTATGATAATAAAAAAAAAATAATTAGGAGTATACACGCATGAGCGTAATGTGAATGTCTCTCATGCAATGCAATCCTATCGAATGCATATAGATGAGTTGACATTTCTAATTTCTTCATAAAAGGTTAAGGCATTAATTTGTTGCAAGTTTAAATTGGACTCATTGGCTTTCAAAAAATAGAATCACAATTATTGTGCATTTTGTCTTTTTTTTTTTTTTTTGATAAAAATCTACATGGACTCATTCTCACAGACACAAATGGATGCATAATATTTTTATACTATAATACAGAATATTTTATATTATATAAATAACATTTTGTACTAATATAAGAAACGATAGAGAAATAGTATAAAATCACAAAAATGTCTTGTATATTATGTTAAAAGTCTTAAGTGTAATATATAATATTTTGTATATTGTATAAAATCATTTTGCGTCCAAAAAATTACGGGTCCATATGATCATTCTTCTTTGTTTTTTCTTTTTTTTTTTTTTCAAAATAGGCCATCAATATCTTCGGTTTCACATTTGATGTATATATTTATGAATTAAGAATTCCATGACGCCGGACACATATATATATGAATTTAGATGGTAGTGCATCAAAGGTTTTAGGGATTGAGGTCACACTTATGTAATAATTAGCTGGATAATTGCAAGGATATGATTGAAATTGGACAAAAAGCAGAATGCTAATCATCCGGACGATGCCCAAGATCATACTTACATATATACGAATATCTACATATAGTTTTTGTTGGTATACCAAAAAAGAAAAATATCAATAGAAACAACTATCTAAAAAATTTTACCTTAACCAAGTCCGCTTCTAATATAAGACGCAATGACATGTTTATCGATGTAGTCCCATATTATAAATTATTTGAGTTACTTGTTGAATATTACTATTATTAATTACTGTTATTAATTGCTGATTGTTAATTCTTATTTTCTATTATTGATTGTTGATAAAATTAATAAAATATTTAGTTAATTTTATATTTACTGTTACTGTTGAATAATAAAATGTCTAATTTAGACATATAATTTATGTAAATATATTATATTGAAAATTTTATTTTTATATTTTTATATTTTATATTTTTAAAATGATATTCTACAAATAGTATTGAGACTTTTCCTACTTAATTTTTAACTTTTTCTTAAAAAATTAATTTTTTATTAGATGATAAAAAATATAATGATTGAAAAATTTTTTATATGGGTCAATATTAAATAAAATTGAAGTAAAAATATTATTTAAGAATAGTTGCAAAAAGATAATATTGTGTTTATAAAAATATTAATAAAATAGATTAATATATCTAATTCATGGGACATGTAAAAAAATAATAAGAAACTTATATAAATATTCTGTCGGGATAATTTAGTCGTTATTATTAATATTAAAAAGTGAAAAATAACTCAAAAATCAATAAAAAGTAATATTGAATTGTTTTTCAATCAGTTGCTGCTAAGAAGTTATACAAGAAAATAAATAAAATCAAACAGCAGCACAAAAAAATTCACCAAACGTTTATCTTTCTACTTTTTGAAAATGAAATGTAAATGCACTCATTTAAAAGTTTACCAAAACATCTCTTATATTAGCGTATGCCCAACAGCCAGTGAATTCATAAATGAGTTCTACTGTGTAGATGCATGAAAATGAGTCCTCACTCTCTCCACACTCTCTGCGTTTCCAAAACTCCTGAACACCTTCTCACCAGCAGTGGCAAGCTACCACCGCTGCCCAGCATCCTAGTCTATTCTCCTAGCCCATCTCTTCCTCCCCTCCACTTGTATTTTCATTTTTTCCTTCCTTCGCTCCCCTTGTTTTCTTCTGTCCCTTTTAAATGGAGGTTTTAATTTTAGTCTCTCTTAGATCTAGCTCAAAAAAGGTCTCCTACAGTTTTTTGAATTAGATCCATGTCCTTCGGCAACCGGACATCCTTTTTGCCTTCTCAGCAACCACCTCCACAGCTACCGCCTTCGCCTTTGCTGTCGTCGCTTCCACCGTCATCTCTCATATCGGTGGAGACTCCATCGCCACCAAATCCACAGCTTCTTTTGTCGTTGCAGTGGCCAATGTTACCTCAGCCACGACCGAGGGTCCCAACGGCTCCACCTCTGGCTTCACTGCCCTTGTTGTCAGATCTGCTGCCGCCGGTGTTGTCGTCGTCGGATATGCCAACCTTGTTGCCGGAGCTGGTTCTGTTGCTATCACCACTAGCGCCTCCAAAGCTGACGGAAATGGACGCTGTTTGCTTATTTTGGGATTAGAGAGTAGTATTGTTGTACTGTTTGTTTGCGTCGCTTTTGTTGTATTGTCTGTTTGTTGCTTAGTATTGTTAGAAACTATTGTCGGGCGTACCCGGTCGATTTCCATCGTACATCCGTTGAAGTGTGGTATTTGCTATTTTATATAACTTAGTCTGATTGATTTCAGTCCAGTTCGTACTCCTGAAAGAGAGTTTTATCAAAACGAACTTTAAGTTCAGTTGTTTATTGGTCATCTGGACCATGTTGGTAGGCCATTGGTACTATTTCTTATTTCTTCTTTGTGTAGGTTCTTCCGACACTTTTTCATTGAACTTTTGTACGGAATCACGTTTATTTAACGCAACGATTTCCTTTGATAAAAAAAAATATACTTTTATAAAATTTACAATTTGTTCAAGAAAAGGTTACTTCTATAAGATAAATAATGTATCGATTTAAATATTATTTCTAGATAGTTTTATTCAATATGCTATCAATGTTTCTTGTCAATGTATTACTCTTAAATGTATTACCACCTATGTTAGCTCAATAAGTGTGAGGAAATCTCCTTGGCAACACTGTTGATAGGTACGTATAGACACGTAATAATATGGACCGTTTGATTTTAAAAAATATATTAAATTTAAAAAAAACTTATAAACTTTTGAATACTGTTAGATTAAATGCATATCTTACTAAACGCGTCTATATAATCATATTCGTTTTTGGCCCTTCTCTCCCCCTAGTCCCTAAAAAGGTTTGTAAATCTCGAGATGAAAGAATAATATTCTTGTCTCTTACATTTGATTATGATTATGTTTAACAAGCAATCTAATATATTTTTAAAAATCTAATGTTTTAAACTACTATCCTTTGCATTTACCTATCAAAAATTTGTGTGGCTCATAACACCATGCATCTTAATCAAAGGAACGAAAAGGAGAGGCCAATTACTTTTGCGCCTGCAATTCTGGATCCTTTAGAAATTCCAGCCAACTTAATCGGGAATCTGATTTGAACTTTCTTTCTGCAACTGCAACTGTATCCAACCATAGAAAGAAATGGCACTCATTTAACAAGCCTTGTAAAAGAGATCCAAGGAAGGCAACAACCAAGTTGAACCATTCCATGTTCCAGCTTGGCTGAACAACATGACAAGAAATTTACTTTGTCCTCTCAGTGATGATTCTAATGACAGCTAAATTAAGGTTGTTGTTGACATGACATATAATTTTCTTAATTGGTAGGTGTTGATGTTGGTGACATGTAGCATAACTATAACATAAAACGTTGAAAATGAGGGGCTTCAATATGATTGTAGAACAAACTAACCATAACCATTACTTGTGTGATGTGACTGAGGCTCTGATCCCCGTGAAAAATTGTAGATTTGAGTTCCGTTAAGGTTAAGTGGTGAACTTAAATATACGGTTCACCGCTTAACATAAAGTATCACGTCACTATTTAGTCTTTTTGCGTCTACTTTGAACATAGAATCGCAACGCTACCTGACAAAAATTTGGAATTACTACCCCTCCTTTCCCATTTAATTCGATCCATGAAAGGGTGTTCTAGACTTGAGGTTGAGGGTAATCCAGATGGACATTGACCATATCATCTCAAACAGTCCACCGATTCCTTTGTTCAATGTGAAAACATGATAAATTTGAACCATCTTTTCTTTTGTCTACATTGGGATTGATAGAATGTTACTCTGCAGCATTTGAGAATCACACAAATCTTACACACCCAATAAAAATTTCTACGCATCAGATGCCCCACAAGAATTAGCCAAAGTTTGGCATCTTTAGTGCCAGGTCAAATCTATTTTCAAACAAAACCTATCCGGATATTGACATGCATTAGCAGGTCTGTTTCAGCTATTCAAGGCTGAAGAGTATGCAGCAGGTAAGTAGACTTCTTTTGGTCATCCACTTTGCCCGACAAAAAATCTGAGCGGCACATATAAAACTATAGGGTCAAAAAGTATTGGTTTAAACAGTTTTTCAATGATTAATATCTTGAAGTGGTCAACCCCATTGTGTCAAACAAGGTTACTAATCAACGGAAAGAAATGAGGCAGATGAAGGAGCACCGGTCAATTTTTGCTTGCAATTGAAATCGGAATGCAACCCTGTAACCATATTTCATTATAATTTAGAGGTCACATGTTCGAATTACTAAAATAATCTATTTAAAAAAATGAGAATAAGACTGTGTATATTTAACATTTTTCTAAAATTTAAATTCGTAATCTATAATCGTAAGCTTGTAGCCATAACTGTACATAAGAGGGTGTCTACCCTGCAACTTAATGATTTCAACCTTTTAAACGTAATTAAACTACTAAGTATGGAAACTAGACTAATTAGTTACAGTTAATTTGTTATATAAAACAATTATATAGGTTCATCAGTACCTTATTTTTAATAATCCGTTGGTAATTTCTTGTATATTTTATAGCCACAACTCTTGGTTGGAGAATGTATGCTAAAATGCAATGTGCGAATTGCACATATAAATATGATTAAAAATAGAATTAGGTGGATATGCCAAGAATTAGAGCTTGTTTAGAAGGGACAAAAATTGTGAAATTCAAACAATTCTGGCAAGTTCTATATCCATTGGGCCAACTCATCTGGATTTAAAACTTGGACACCACAAATTAATAGCCTAATGCTTTCACAAGCCCTTTTCACAAACATAACATCTTAAGTAAAACAGTTTTTTTTTTTTATAATTAAAAATAATGGTTTTATAGTATATGCAGGTCCTTGATGCAAAATTTTTTTGACTAAAAGGTGAAAAAAAAAAAGTTAACTGTAATAGACTAAAAAATTAAGTAAATAAACATCTGAAGATGATTGATAATGATCTTAGGTGTTTTTCATATAGATTTTTTTTTTTTTTGAGTTGGTAGCTCAACAGTTAGGGGATGAGAGATGATGAGGAAGAGATCTGGAGTTCTCTTAGTTGAAGGTCACTATCTCTAATCACCTCAACGATTATTGAGTTCTCAGGTAGCATGCTGACATGTTTGTTATACACATTTTGTAACATATTCTCTGTTAGTTTTTTTTTTTTTTTTTTTTTTAAAAATAACATCCCATCTATTTTCTTCGTTAAGTAACCTCTTCAGCAGGAATATTCAAGTTCAAGTGGCTCCTAATTGCAACTTGACATCCCATACTGCTGGTGGAGGTGCATTTTTTTGCCTACATTTTTGCAGAACTTGTAATTCTAAGAAAGTTACAAAACCAAAGAGACAATTTAGCTACAGGACCGAAGAGCGCCCTCCAAATTTTGACACTGGCTCTTCATCAAAAAGACAATTGAGTTTTGTATACTTACATGGACAATAGCAGCCTGCATAAGCCATGTAGTTTATGCAATCAGCTTTCGACCATATAAGTCATGACTTTTCCATATGTGTATCCACGTCTATTAATATCACAATGCAAAATGGAGGGACAGAGGGAGATTTAACAATGACATAAATTTCAGAATATGTTTTGAATTGACAGAAACGGCCACATTAACATTGAGATTATTGTACATAGTCTTAACCAATAGCAGTTCTATGCTAAAAGAGAGCAGGATCATATTATCCCGTCTCAATATATGTGGGGTTGAGCCACATCATGCTTAGGTACAGTTCTGTCAGATCGACATTTTGCAGAAATTCCTTCCTGTAGAGCTCATCAAACAACTCTATAAGTGGACCATCCAGTAAGGATCTACCATGCTGAAAAACTGCAGTTGGCCCATATTACTTGGGAGCGTCAGGCCCCATTAGTATAGGAGCACATGTTTCGGACCTGACCTTGAGTTCCTGTTAATACTTCGAGGTTTGACATCTTTACCATGGCCCTAGCAAAGTCCCTCCTAAAGGTTGTTCCATTATCGGAAGCAAAAATCCTAACAACTCTTGCAGTCTCTGCATCGGCTGTCAATTGTTGATCAGAAAATAGTAGTCCTCTTCCATTCAACAAGTTTTGGTAGTAGTGAGAGTCAAATTCCGCTCCAGATGAAATGTCAACAGATGATCCTTGACAGTTGAGCTGCGTCTCATTGAGGAAGTCAGAAGACATGGAGGGGTCTGGCTGCCCCGTGCCTGAGAAGTTGTTGAGGCGATCCTTGATGAATTCACAGCTGATTTTGCCAATGTTATGTCCACCTTCATAAAATCAAGCGACCAATTCAACCCTTAATCAGTTCACCATTTTCCTCTATAAAATAAAACACAACAAGAGTCAAGCAGAAAGGTGCAGAGCAAGTACCAAGAAGACTGACTGTTTCTCTTTCATTAAAGCCTCTAATGGCAAAGAGCTGGAGTGTTTGGGTGACATTGTCATTTGGCTTCGGAATGTCGGACATGGCTTCATGGAAATAGGACTCAGTACTGTCTCTTCTGCCGGTAAAAACGGGATAAAATGGGCCACCAGCCTGCAACATCACAAAAAAAGAACAAATTCATTAGAATACACAATAGAGACTATATATTTATTGCAATCTTATTGTCAAGAACCAAATTTCTTAAATTAATAGCCCAAAAGCTCTGCAATGTCTTTGATGAGTTCCATAAACAGAAGAAAGCATATAAGTTAACCTTCAGATTTCCCTCAAAAACTAACCAATGCTGTTGATCTGTGCACACTGAAAATAAAAGTCAATTCTCCAACCATGAATTGTGAGATCTAGAAACTGACCAATGCTGTTGATTAAAGAGATTTTTACATAGAATTTACTGGAGAGAAGTAAATGCTTAAACAAACTTTTCAGCTCCCTAGCTAATATTATCTATGACCCAAGACAGCAAGTCCCAACTTCCAGCAAACTATCAAATTCCTTAGAACTGAAATAAAAAAAAGAAAAATTACTGATTTCAACTACTCTTAGCAGTTGCATAATTGAAAGCTGTACAATCTAGAGAAGCCAAAGAGTGGTGGAACAAACCAGGACAATTCCATCTCTGGTGGCAAGTGCAAGTGTATCGGCACACGAAACCACTCCGGGACAGGCAGTCTCTAGGTCGTCCTTGATCATATCTATACTGTCAAATCCCCTCAAAGTCCGGTTGGGAATGGCCTGCCTCTCGGTGGTATTACTCTTGCTGCCACCTTTGCCATTTTCAAGAAGACCGAAGCATCACAACCCTGAGTCAATAGGCCTCCAGCATCAGGATCAGTAAATGACTAGCAATATCAAACAGATAAAGGAAAACACAAATTCATTTTGGCATCAATTGGCCAAACTGATATCTCCACCACCAAAAGTTAAAATGCACAATATTATGAGCATCAACCAAAAAAAATCCCAAAAAATTAACTCTACTACGAAAGAACAAATATACAAGTAAATCATCCAATGTCACAGAAACACGAAGAATCAGGCTTTCACATCTGGATCGAGTACGGGAATAAAACTACCCGAAGAACCAAATTCCTGCAGTATCACCACTATCCAGAGCATATAATCCAAAACCCATATCAAGGAAACACCAATTTTGAAGAAATGCCAAAGAAAAAATAAAAGAAACAAATCAGAATCAAAGAAAGAAAGGAAAAGAAACACAGAAATCCGAACCCATTTGAGATTAACATCTCATTATACACTAAACCCACAAAGAACCTAAAACCCACCACATCAATTGAACAACTTCTCCCACACCCAGATCAAGACTCCCAAAAAAGAAGAAACCCCATTTGAGAGAAAGCCACAGAAAAGGCAAAATCAACGAAGAGACTGAAGAATCAGAGATGGCCGGGGCGATACCATGATGAAGCAGTCATGGAAAAGGAGCCTCAAGAGAGCGGCAGAGACGTTCTTGTTCTGGGAGTATATATCTGCCATTGTCGATCTAACAATGGACTCAGCTTGTGGGCAACTCTGGCGATAGAAATCGTAGTCGAGGCCGTGATCAGTGGAAGAAAGGCCCGGAAGATCGAATCTTTGTAGAAGAATAGAGATTTTCCTCAGTTGTTCCTCTTCCTCTTGTTGTTCGAGTTTCTCAATCTTGGGGCTTAGTAGCAGAGAAAGAACCACAGAGATCACCAGTAGAACAAGAAACCCCCATCGCTTTCTGTTCATTGGCTTCTTTGCCATTTTTCTTTCTTCAGAACTGTCAATTGAGAGATAGAGAGAGAGAGAGAGAGGCTTTCAGTGGAGGGGCTCAAGAAAGGGCGGGAAAAGGATGAACTTAGTTAGTTGGATGAGTTGAACAAAATGCCCTCTGAACCAAAATCAATGCCTTCCAATGCGAATTTGTTATTCGTAGTAAAATATATCTATATTTTTTTTTTGGCCAAATGAGTAAAACGGGGGTGGTGTCACAATTTCCATTTAGAATTATTGTGTCAATTCTAAGAAATGTTAAGAATTTAAACAGTTATTGTATATTTCAATATCATAACAAACGTAAATTTAGTCATATTATTTATTTTAATAATTATTCAAATATAAAATCTTTGACTTAACAACGTTTAGCACTTACCACCGTACCATACCAAGCAATTGTAACCATAATCAAATCACAGCAATATGATATATTGGTGTGGCAAATGAAATAAATTGAGCATTTGGGTCTACCCAAGTGGACTCTTTTTTTTTTTTTTTTTTTTAAGTAATTAGAGTCAAGATTTGATGTTGGTTGCTAAAACTAAAAATCTAGCAGCGCTGCATTAAGAGCATAAAATTAGTGGCCAAGTTATCGCTTTAGGGACTGATAAAAGAAGAATAGGGGATCTAATTGTACAACCAACCTCTAAAGTTAGTATTTGTTAACAATTTTGCGGTGTTTGTGTAGATTTGGCTAATAGAAAAACTATTGATCTATGATAATTTATCAACATAGTTATATAATATCTTGTTTGAAAAAAATAAATAAACAAATAAATAAAAAGAGGATATGCAACACTTTTCTATGCCTTCCCCCGAGGCATGGTTAGCTTGAGGATTGAGGTCGAGGAACAAGCCTTAGCACAGCATAGCCAATTAGCCAGCCAATGCTCTTTCCCATTAGCTCCTCAGTCCTTCACTATTTAACTTTACAGTTCTATTAATTCTATGTACTCTTTATTAAATTCTATTCATTCTTTGCAAACACCAAAGAAAAAAAAAACAAAAACCAAAAATTACCTATTGGTTTGACCCCTCATAATTAAAAAATTAAAGCACTATTTCTACGCAAAAAACGCTTGATATATGCACAAAAAGTCATGTGAGTCCTATATGTGTATGTTCTTTGTGCCTGTATCAAGTTCTTTTGTTTGCAAAAATAACAATTCTCAAAACTTAAAAAAAAAATTGGCTAAGTTCCATGGGACTGCCCCAAGTGGCCCTCACTTTAGTTGAGAAGAAGGAGGGGAATGTTGAATGAAGCAAGTGGCATAAATAAAATGGGATACTCCAAAGTCCAAACTCGAAGTCCAGTCACTTACACATGATTTTTTCTATATTGGTAAGATAAATCAGTATAAAGTGGTCGTAATGTTTTCATTAAGGATCAACTTGTAAAGTAGCAGTTACTCAGATAATTAAAAAGGTTATAAAAAAAAAGTTATGCTAACAGCCCATGTTGCTAATCAAACCAATCTTCTTACCATGAAAAGCAAATTACTAAGAAAATTTGGTGATCTGCCTAATCTGAAGAAGAGCATAGACAAAAATTGAAAGAAATACTATCACAAATTTCTGACGACGACGTTGACAATACTTAGTTGGAACTATTCTATAATACATGAAGTCTTAGACCACAGAGTAGAACTGATGTCCCATATTTACAACTAACTATAATAATGCAGTCGCTTGTGAGCAGCTTTATAACTGATTATAATGATACATTAACATGATCATACCAATCACCTTTAACTATTTATTTACATGCTAATATTTTAAAAAATGTGACTTTATATTATAAGTCAGCAATGATGTATATTATAAGTCAGCAATGATGTCATTTAGATTATTCATAAATTAATATTTGAAAGTACTAATTATATAAGAATAAATATTAAATTTACGAAACGATATTTCACGAAATTTTACAAAAAATTATTAAATTTTTAAGATAACACTAAGTCTAATTAAATTTTAGTTTAAAAAACTAAAGTAAAATTACGAAAAATTCCTTGTCACATCAATAAAAAAAATTAAATTATTAAAAACTTTCACATTATATACCACTACTCATTATGTAAATAAGTAACAAAAGAAGGCACATGGAAAGAGTGTTTTTGAGTTAGAAATCTCCCTGAAGAATTCTAGGACTGTTTTAAATGCTTTGTTCAAAAAGTCCTCTCTCTCTGTCTCTCTCTCTCTCTCTCTCTATATATATATTCTCTCTCTCTCTCTATATCTATTTAATTAGTATAAAAGAGAAGTTTAGAGAAAGCTTCCCCTTAATTCATGTTGCCATGTGGCAAATAATCCAAATTTCTTATTTTACATTTTTATTATTTCTTATTTTTTTTACACAATTATCATTTACAAATGATTTTGAATGTTCTCAATAAATACCCTTTGACGTTTTAACCGTTTATATTTTTTCTAACTCTTGCACAATTATTCTCATAAATATTATAATTTCGAAATTAATTTTCCCTTTATGCCCTTCCGCTTCCTTTCTTATTTTACATTTTTATTATTTTTTATTTTTTGTACTAAATTATCATTTACAAATGATTTTGAATGTTCTCAATAACTACCCTTTGACGTTTTAACCGTTTATATTTTTTCTAACTGCACAATTATTCCCATGAATGTTATAATTTCGAAATTAATTCTCCATTTATTCTCATTGAATGTTCTCAACACTAGTACCCTTTGACGTTTTAACCGTTTTATTTTTTTCTAACTCTTGCACAATTATTCCCATGAATGTTATAATTTCGAAATTAATTCTCCTTTATTCTCATGAATGTTGCAATTGTGAAATTAATTCTCCCTTCTGCTTCCTTCATTCATTTTGAATTTAATGTCTGCTACACGACAATTTGTCTTCATTTTTTCCTTTCAATTTTATTCTGATTTTATTCTAATTAAATAGATGTAATAAATTTTGGCCATTAATGTTAATATAGTGGTTAAGAAAAAAACGGTTAAGGAAATCATCATAATTAGATTTTATTGTATAATTAATGGTTTGGTTTGAATTATATTCTAACTACATGATTGCTTTTCAAGTCTTTATGTTAGGCTATAAATTAAATACCGATTAAGCACTATGCTCATGGAAAAGTCAAGAGGGTTTATGTAAATGTTGATGGGCATCAATGAAGGCAATGACAAATTTTCTCTTTCAAGTGCAGCTGATGCAAGTCTAATTTTATTGTACAATCTCTTTCTCAATCCCTCTCTCTCTTTCCATTTTTAGGGTTGTCAAATGTTAGCGATTAAATATTAACTTTCTTACATGATTTTGTAGGTTTGAGCTATCATCATACAAAGGCCAAGAAGCAACAGTAGGAGGATTCAATCGAATGGAGAAAGATAAGCTTCAATGAATTTTTCTCTTTGACGTTAGTTTGATTTTGTTTCGATTTAAATTCCATGAATTTAGAGATTCTTAGGTAAATATGGTCCACCACATATTTATGGACCTAAAATAAAACCTATCGTATGTTTAACAAAATTGTTACTGTGACAGGTTTTTTCTAATAAGACAAATTCAAATTACAAATTCAAATTATGATAATATATACAAAAAGGTTTCCTTGCTTTTTCTTTTTTTGGGGGAGGGGGGAGAACGATGTCTTAACTACGCAGTTTTATCTTACTAGGGATGAACTAGACAAAATGCGAATGTTGAATTTTTTTTACATCATTTAAATTTATTTTGTTCAATTTTTACCACTTTTTTAAATATATTTTTATATTTTTTTTTATCATGTTTATTCCAAATTTTACTTAAATCTCAATAAGTCAAGTCCTAATTTACATTTTCTCTTGCAGTTTGAATGCATTCTTTTGATGTCTGTTGTGAACAAATTGCCAACAATTTTAGGTAAGACCTAGAATCTACTTTGGAAGATGACTTGGGTAATGTTTTTGATATCACTGACCTACCGGATGGAAATTGAGATAAAAAGCATATTCTTTTGATTATTCAAGGTTTCCTATTTACTTTGAAAAAAAAATTGCTGGTATTCACATCTTCTGTGTTTCATGTAACATGTTGCAGATCAAAAGGCTAAAAGAAAAGTTTAGACTAATACACGACCATATTTATTTACATCAAGTAAAGACAGATGTTAGTAGTAGTTATTAATAAACTCATTTTACGTAAATCAGTACAAAAACATAAATCAAATATGGAAAAAAAAATAAAATCACTAAAAAAATTATTAAATCCTCGAAAATTGTGGGTCCATATGGCACAACCACACATTTTCCTTTTAATTTTTTATTTTTTTTAAAATGTTTTAAATTACAATATAATATAAATATGATATTAAATACAATAATATTTAATATATATTATTGGAGATGAAACTGAAAATTTGGACTGTTCAACAGTCAATGATAACGTTAATTAAATAAATTTCTTCGAATAATTTTACTAATTTTAATTTAATATGAAATAAATATATTATAAAATCTATTTTTTAAATTATATTAATTTTTAAAATCTATTTAATATTATATCTAATTAAATTTATATTAATATTTTTTAATAAATATTTACAACCCGCGCAACGCGCGGGTCAAATTCTAGTATATATATAGATATATATTCATTTCATAAGATCTGTAGTCTGTCTTTAAATTTTTTAGTTTAAAATTTTCTACCATTATATTATTTTAAGTTTTTTTTCTCATCAATACGTGGCATGTACCATTATAATGACACTAAAGATTTGTTTCCAAAAAAAAAAAGAAATAAAAAATATTATCGACAAATATTATACATTCAGAAAATAAAATCTATGGCTTTTGAATACTTTATTGCATTATCGACAAATATACCACAAGCTGTAAAAATATATATTCAAAATTTTCACCTACATTTTCCCTATTTTTGCCAAAACAAATGTACATTGCATTCTCAATAACATGTAGTTTAATTTCTCAAATATGTACCACATTGTCAAAAACAATATATTGCATTTTCTATAAAAGTATGCTCCATTTCTCCACTTAAGGAAAGAAAAATAAATGACTCCAAGGTTCCCAACAAATATCATTTGTCATGAAAAGTCATTTATATGCAAGCAAATAGATGGACATTTTAATAATTTTTATTCTGAGAATGGGAAAACTAAGGGTCTGTTTGGAGACGCTGTCAATTTTTTGTTTATGTTTTTCATTTTTTATTTTTTTGTTTTTGCTGTTTGCTAAATTTTTTTATTTATTGCTGTCAATTTTTGTTTTTTTTTTTATAAGAGTAAAAAAATAGATAGAAAAGGGATAGTGAGAGAAATAGTAAAAAGAATATAAATATAGAGAGAAAATTGGGAGAGAGAGAGAGAGAGAGAGAAAGAGGGTAGAGAGAGAAAAAGGAGAGAGAAAGAGAGAAAAAAGAGAGTGAGTAAAGAGAATGACAAAAAGAGAAAGGGTAGAGAAAGAATGAGTAAACAAAATAGTAGATAGAGAAAAATGTGAGAGAGAGAGAGAGGGTAGAGAGAGAATGAGTAGAGAAAATGACAAAGAGAGAAAAGAGAGAGATGGTAGAGAAAGAACGAGTAAAGAGAATGATAGAGAGAGAAAAATGAGAGGGAGGGTAGAGAGAGAATGAGTAGAGAGACTAGTAAAACAAGAAAAAAGAGAGAGAGTTTGGGTAGAGAGAGAAAAAGGAGAAAGAGATGGTAGAGAGATAATAGTAGAGCGAGAAAAAGAAGAAAGAATGTGAGTAGACAGAAAGGAGAAAGAATTTGGGTAGACAGAGAATGGTAGAGAGAAAAAAGAGAGAGAGAGAGAGAGAGAGAGGCAGAGAGAATGGTAGAGATAGAAAAATGGGAGAGAGGGTAGAGAGAGAATGATAGAGATAGAAAAAGGGGAGAGAGGGTAGAGAGAGAATGCTAGAGATAGAAAAAGGGGAGAGAGGGTAGAGAGAGAATGGTAGAGATAGAAAAAAGAGAGAAATGGTAGAGAGAGAATGAGTAGAAAGAGAAAATAGAGAGAGAGGGTAAAGAGAAAATGATAGAGATAGAAAAAGGAGAGAGAGGGTAGAGAGAGAATGAGTAGAGAGAGAATGAGTAGTGAGAGAAAAAATATAGAGGGATAGAGAGGAGATGAGTAAAGAGAGATATGTTAAAGAGAGTGGATAAAGAGAGAGAATATGTTGTGAGAGAAAATATAAAAAAAAAGTGAAAAATAAAATCGGAAAACTAGTTTTTATTGTTTTCCCAATTTATTTTTTTTCTTTGAAAAACACTTTTAACTTTTCAATAAAAAATATAAAACAAAATCAATACCAAACATATTTTCTGTTTTTTTGTGAAAAATAAACAGAAAATAGAAAACAAAATCCATTCCAAACGGAACCTAAAGTATCTATTTCTAATTTATTCGTTTGTAGCAAATTATCTTTTATCAAATTAATTAATTGTTTGGCCAAAAAAAATTAATTAATTGTTTTTTAGATTTATTACTTAATAGTTGCAATGTTGCAATCTAAGGATTCAATTGAAACTTTCTAAAGTATAAAGATCTAAATTTTGTAGAAATTTAACTTCATGACCTTATAATATGTGTCGGTTAGATTATAACACTTTAATAAAAATTAAATCATATTTTGGTCAAAAAAAAAATAAAAATTAAATCATAAGAGACCTTATTAATTATTTTAAAAGTATAAACCTCAAAAATTCTAAAACCTTGTTTTTTTCTCTCTGCGTGCAAATGGGAAGCGATGGGAAGTCGAAGGATGCGAAGAAGATGAAGAAGAAGAAGAGAAGCCCTTCGTTGTCTTCCTCCTCCTCCCAAGGTTCCTCTTTTCATTCGTTCACTTTCTTCCTTTGTTTACTTATCTTTTCATTTTCTGTTTGTTTCCCGGGAAAAGGCAGGAAAAATAAGAAGAAAAAAAAGGAAATTTCTCTTGCGGTGTTGGATTGACAATAAGATGGGAAAACTCCTAACTTCTTTCTCCTTGACAATAAATCAAGAAGGGTTTTCATTTTTTCTTTCTGAGAATTTCATAGTTGTGATTTTAGTGCTTAATTTTTTTTTAACCTTTTTTTTTTGTTTTACTGGGAAATAAGAAAACAAAGCTTTGATTTTTGGTGTTTATTAGATAATAAAATGTATGCATTTGATTGTTAAATGTTGATTTTTCCTTGCTAAATCATTGCTTGAAGTAAAAGCAATTATAATGGAACTGACATCCCCAACAAAGATTTTTTGGTGGGTGGGATCTTATCAAGGAAGGAGCTTTTCAATCCTGAAATTTCGAACTTTTTTTTTTGGTTTTTTCAGAACCAATCATGATGGCATGAGATTGGTTTGCTTATTATTTTTACTTGTTTCTGATGGCAATGTTGGCACAGATGAAGGGAAAAGCAGGAAAAGGCAGAGAAGGGACGATGAGGAGGAAAGGCGAAGCAGAAAGAGGGATAAGAAAGAAAAGGGAAAAGACAAGAAATCTCACGAGCACCGGTCTGACAGAGGTTTTGATCATTTTGTCTCCTGAATTTTTTTGCAATAGATTTCACAAATTGCATGCTTCTTCGAGCCTTGTGGTTTATTTTTATTGTGTCGGATGTGATTTAGATTGGATTGGATTCTGAATATCTTTGAAGAATAAATCTTAGATTAGTGCTTCTCAGTACTAAATTACTAAATACAGAATTATCTTTTCTTTCCCAACGCTGGTCGTCGATGTGGATGCTTTGATGAATATGTAGGAGAGGAGATTTTCTTAGGTTCTTAATGAGAAAAACATTGGGGGAATGGAAACTAGTGAGCAAGAGCAGCTATTGCCTTCCTCCCTCTCATCCTTGCAAGGAAAAAGAATATACTTAATTTTTTGCAGCTTGTTATTTTAAGTTTACAGTATGTTTGAGATCATGGAATAAAATATCCCACGCAAAAGTTCTGGAATAAACATCGAAAACAAGTTGCAAGTCAATTCTGCATCAGAACTTTTCAGCATGTTTCTTCTTGGATGGTCGTGTAGTGTATGATTACCCATTTAGAATGTTAATTAAGGGATGCTTTTGCCCTTGCTTAAAAAAAAAAAAAAAAAACCAAAGCATTTGTACAAAGTTTGTGTCTTCAAATTATTAAGAACTATAATAATGGAAAGGGAGTTGTTGCCTAATCTTTGTTCATAAATTGTACGTTTTTTATGCATTTTTATATAAACTTATTGTTACGCTTGATCTCAACCGGAACTTGTCACTTTTTGTGCTCCAATTTGCCTGATTTCTGTTTTAGGTTGGTCTGGCAATGAAATAAAACACTCAGCTATTGAGTAATCATAGGCAATATTTTTCTGCTTAGTGTGCTATTAGCTGTAATGTGCTATGTATTAAAATCTCAGTTTATATTTTTATTCCCTACTTATGGGTTGCTAGTTTTCCTACCATGACAGAGGAATTACTGTAATAAGTGTGTTGACATGCTATTATTGCCTCAGAAAAGAAATCGAAGGATAAGCACAAAGTTAAACATCACAAAGGCGGTTACAAATCGGTATGTCTTCTTATGTATACTCACGGAACAGGATTTGATGTTTTGCCATGTTCTGCATGTAAATGAGAATTTAGTTCATTGCTGCATGTTTGCAGCCTTATAGCATGTTTACATCTAGTATCTCCCTCAACCCCTTTCCGACCCCACACAAACGCCCAGCCTCTCCCCCCCCCCCCCAACCCCCAACAAAAAAGCAAAAGAAGAAGAAGCCAAAATATAAAGAAAAAGAAAATGCTGCATATTCAGGAAAAAGAAGAATATTGATACAGCTATAAACGGGGATTCATATTGTCTGCGTACCTCTGCTTGCCATTAAACATAAAAGAGTTTAAGTCATACCTATCTATTGATATTTTGATCCGTGAAGTTCTTGAAAGAGAATGACGTACTTGAGCCATGGGAAATTTGGTAAAAATGGAAATTTTTGTTATCATTTTGCAAATTTTATTTGCATATTTCTGTTTGTGCTTTGATACCAGTTGAGCCTTGTGGGTGCAATTTGATATCAGCTATGTGCCATCTGACATATCTGAAAAACATGCGAAGTAGCTATCTCTGATTGAGATGACAGAGGCAGTATGGATGACTGCTGAATAATTCCTCAAAATATATTGTGTACTAAAACAATTCTGATAACACAGAAACAACTAACCATGAATGGTGCACAATTTATAATTTCTTTGTGTATCTTACTTGATGCTTGTAGTGGTATGTTAACCAATCAAGCACATGACTTTCCAAATTGTAACTATTTGTTTCCCTCTACCTATAGAACAAGAATTTGGAGTTCATGAATGATGGCTACATGTTTCATCACATGCATTGAACATGATAAAATTTTCAAATATATGCACATGAGATTGTGCAGACTGAAACCAGGCCTGGGTAGCATTTCTGTGATATTTAGGGAAGTTCAATTATTTCTGCTGGGAATGGGGCTGCAGGATCAATGAACTTTGATTCTAAATACATCATGCCAAATTCATTCGACCCTTTTTCGGTTTTTCCGTATATATGACCGTTAGTAAGACCTAATGTTCTAAAGTGAATAGCTATACAGGAAGGAGACAAGCAGTAACGTGAATAGCTGAAAATCGTCATGTTAGCTCCAAACTTGTGGCTGTTATATTTTTTAAACTTAACGTGATGCAGGTGGTGCTTTGGGTTTGAAACTTGATTCATTGATTTTCAGTCCTTGGTTTTGATCTCTTCAGAAATCCGAATTCCAAGAGCTGTCCAATGATGACTACTACTCCAAGAACAACGAGTTTGCTACCTGGCTGAAAGAAAAGAGGAATGTCTTCTTCTCCGAGCTTTCATCTGAGTCTGCACGCGAATTATTTTCAAAGTTTGTCAAGGACTGGAATGATCAAAAGCTTGAATCCCAATATTATGAGGGCATTTCAAGCGGGCCCAGGACTGCCCATAATTGGAATTTCAAGCATTAAGCAGGAAGAGTAGTATCTTTGTGGCTTTATTTTACGTTGCCTTTGTTTGGTATGTTCATATATATTGATACAAACCTTTTGTTCTTTTTTTATTTCCTCGGATAGTCAAGAGTAGTTGAATCCACTTCTGCTGTATGCATGTTTGTAGGCACGCATGGACACACGCATATATTTCATTTTGATTTCTCCTGCAAATACTGATCGGGTGCTCTCATAGATTGAATTACCATTTCCAACTTTCACTTCGAAAATCAGTGTGATTGGGATCATTGTAATGCAATTGTACGCACGACAAAGTTGAGCAAGGACTGCTTGTCTGCCGTTTGCTTCCCCTGCCTGGTACAAGTAACTTTGCTACCGGTGAAACCATGGAGGCTGGTTAAGGTTTGCTTCATTACTGTTTGATACGAAAAGTTCCCATACCAGAATGCTCTCTATTCCTTGCTAGTTGCGCAAGCAAGATATATGATAAACCTGCCAGAGGGCTTCATGTAAGACTCTTCGACTATTTAGATTATGGACATGAATTTTTGGTTGTATTAGTATTTGTGCTTCAGCTGCATGGGCTATTATTGTGCTGTAGGAGGTTATATGAGACTCTCGGGCCAGTCCTAGGAATATATTTCTAATTTCTTTGAGGTGAGGTCCTTTACCTTTAGTTATTTATGGAGAAAAATGAAGATTGGATTAGTCAGTAAGAAGGTTTAACCCATGTTCGCCGTTTGCTTTTAAACAACAAAATTAAAGATCTGAGGAACAGTTATTGCTGGATAATCTAGTGGTAGAAAGAAAGAAAAAAGAGAGAAAAATCCATAGGTTACCATGTGTTTGTTCTAGCAATCTTTTGTTCTAGTGGTGAAGAACCAGTGGAGACAAGGAGGATGGATCTTGGCTCCAGTGGTTGGACAGCGGTGCTGCCAACTGCAAGGCTGAGCGTTTGAATCCCCGACCTCACCCTTACCAACCCCCCTCTTCTATCGCTGCTCTGCAGCACCAGTTCATCAAACAAAAAAAAAAAAAAAAAAAAAGACAAAATAACAAGGAGTCTTATCAACCTTTCATGCTAACATGAACTTATCTTACCATAAGTATGCATATCATTTTGCTTCTAACCAGAAAACATCTTAGTTTGCACACTTTACACAGAATCTTAGCTACTGAAATGAGCGTCCGTGACGAAGACTTGATGCCTTCTTCTCAAGTTGAAGGTTCCCATCAATACTTCTGACTGGTTTCCCCTTCAAAAACTGGGAATACCAATGTGCGGACAGCTTGGGCTGCCGTTTCACGTCTGGATCATTGAAATCTACGTAATATAGACCATAGGATGTACCGTAGCTGGTCAATAGCTCGAACAAATCCACAAAGGACCAAACAAAGTACCCCCTTGTGTTTGATCCATTCCTTTGAAATTGGAAAATTTGATGTTAAACTAGATGCTTTTAGAGATCATAAATCTGTAGTAAATGTTGCATGAATGAAGTAGAACTTCATGTCATTGCAGGAAATCTGAAATTAGAGCCAAACTGTCTTTTCAAAATATAAAAACACTGCACAACAACAAAATTTTAATCTCGTTATTAATTCGGGTCAATTACACAACTTTTTCTCAATCATTTAGTTCTATCACGAATTGAGTTTAATCTGAAATCTAATCCTTTAATATTTCTTAATTAAAGATTCGCAAGTCAATCTATGGACATTAAAAGTCCTTCTCAGCAACATGATGATAGCTACTACCAGGTGTAAAAGATCAAATAAGCAATGTTGAGACAAAATAGAAATACCTGATGGCTTCGAGCAAAGATGCTATGTAAGCATGCAAGTATCTCACTCTTGAAGTGTCTTCCAATGGTGAATTATGTAGAGTAAATTGACCTACCAGAATATACAAAGGAAATATGAAAAAGGCTTCTGAGATGACAAAAACAAATATGGAAAGCAATATGCATTACATTTTACAATACACACTCTTTCCAAAGCTCATCTTTGTAGAGTACAATTTTTCACAGAACTCCATCATTTGGCTGATGCAATTCATGGAATAAAAACACAAGCTACAAAAATGTGTGTACCCCAAAGGGGAAATATGAACTATCAGCTGAATTTCTTACTGCCCAAGTTCCAGCAATTTACAATGCTTGTTTCCATGAATTGTGCATCTTTGTGCTATTTCCTGTGCACATTCTCACACACTGTGTGGAGAAAAAGGAGGGAGAGAGAGAGAGAGAGAGAGACCATTTTCATAGATGTAAATAGGAGGGTTGCCATAGGCTTGCTTAAAGTACTCCAGTATCGCTCGTAAACCCCAGGGCCTTACTGGTAACTGAGTTATACGGATATAATTAGCAACAGATAGAGACATTGTTATCGTGGTACACTGAAACTTGCCAACATTTTATCAGTGTACTCGAATTCGAGAAGACGAGGAAAATAAAAAAGGAAATGAACTTTCACCTCTAGTGCAGATGTATCAAACTGGTCAACTGCCAGAGTCAGAATCAAAAACATAGTCACTAATTTGAGCTTCATTGCAACACCTTAAAAAGAAAAATAAAACAGTTGGTGATAGAAAGCCAAAACATACGAAAATTGTTTACTGATGCATCCGCAAGGAAATCTTTGTTTTCCGATTTCGGATTGTTGGAGGTGTCATAGATGTAGAATGACGCATAATGTAGGATCCCCAGGAAGTCAAAGGACCCCTTAACCAAATTTGATTCATGAGGAGTGAAAGTTGGAAGCCTTGAGCCCACTCTTTTCTTCATTATATCAGGATAGTCACCAAACACTAAGGGATTTAAAGTCCTGCAGCATAGTAAGAAGTTTTACAGGCCACCGCTTCACTACATTTTTTATCAGTCCAACAAATTATGGCTGTCAGACCAGACAATGTAACCATTATTTTAACCTACTTACCAACCAAGATAGAAGTCCATGGCTCTCTGGGTGGCAATCACATCTTCTGTCGACTTAGTTTGAGGATAAAACCAGTAGGCATTGAAGCTGATCCCGATAAATCCACATTGCTTTCCCTGCATCAACATGTACTATCCTAATTGTCACAACAAGATGTTCTTTGTTAGGTACCACAAATGCAATCGAGTAAAGATTATCACTTGATACTGCCTCTGGTACAATCTTGCTGCTGATGCATGTGCCAACAACATATGGTGAGCAGCCACGTATGGCTCATAAGTGGAATTGCCTTTGGAGCAGTTAAATCCGAAAGGGGGAGAGCATCTATGAGGAGGCGTAACTCCATTGTCGTAACCTCCAAGTGCAAAGATGTTGGGTTCATTGATAGTTGCCCAGTGGGAAACCCTGTCACCAAACTCTCTGAAGCACACATCTGCATATGCTGTGAAGTCTTTCCTGCATTCAGCATATAGATATTCAATCACAGTCACCACCTCCTCTTTGTGCCTGAGAGAATAAAAATTAAGGCCAACAAGAGTGGAGTAGCATACACAATCTTTTTGTTAAGCCATCCTCCATATTCGTCTTCCAGCGACTGAGGCTGGTCATAATTCAACAGCGTAACATGCGGTTGGATACCTTATTCACCAATGAGATAAAGAGAAAAGACTATCATCAAGACATAATCTATGCACAAAGAGGGACAAAAAAGGCAGAATGTGGGCACCAAAAGATGAAAGTTTCTCTTTGTTCCATGCATAACTGAACACTTACCGTGTCTAGTAAGTTCATTGATGAGATTGTTGTAATACTGTAAGCCCTTGGGGTTGATTTGTCCTCTTCCATCTGACAGTCGGACGGCAGAACATTTAGAGATTTATATGATCAAAAACACTAAATTCCCCTGATTTTTTTTTCTTCTTTTTCATTCAAATGAGTATCAATTAGAATGACATACTTGGAATGAGCCTTGACCATGAAATGGAAAACCTGTAGGCATCTAGTCCAGTTTCAACCATAAGTTTTACATCTTCCTGCAGCAAATAACATAGAGCTAATCGTGAAATGAGCATCTGATATAGGAATCACAAGGTACCTACCACATGTAATGGAAGATCACCTTATATTTATGGTACTCATCAGCTGCTACATCCCCAGTGGCTCCACCAGCATTTCCTGGTCAAAAATTCAGTTTTGAGTATTAAAAACTGTTGTTTAATATTCATCAGTTAGTTACTTCATTCTGTAGATCACTTTCTAATTTTATTAGCAATCAATTTTGACTTGCAAACATCAATTGTTAACCACCAACTCGTTGATATGTAAGCCCTACATGATCATTGCAGTCAACTTACTCAGTACTCACTGGTATGAAAGCCCCCTTTATGGTCCCTTCTTTTTTTCTTTCCAAAAGACTTAATTGAACCGTGAACTACACAATGAGAGATAGTCTTTTCATTCCGTCGTCTTCCTATTATATAGTTCACTGCATAATCAAGTGCATTTAACACTTTAAATTTTATCAGCTAACAATTTGACTCTAGGCGACTAACTATTAGTCAAGGTCATTAGTCATGAATCACAAGCAAAAATCAAAAGGCCCTTAGTGATGATGGAAAACACCATAGACAAGAGAAAATACTTACTCATTTACAGGACGTCAAATGCAAAAAAGGAAAGAAAAGAAAAGAAAAGAAGAACAAGAGGAAGAAGCTGACCTTGATGACAAAAGGTATCCCAAACACTAGGACCTCGCCCATCTTCATTCGCTGCCCCTTCCACCTTTATGTTAAGCCATAACAATTATACAGCATACACCAATGTGCAAAAAACAATCGCATACACAGACACACACATACATGTGTATATGTACATCTACATAACCGTATTAGTTATGCAATAATAAGGTAGTCTGATAAGAACTCTTTCATTCCAGTTCAAACCTTTCTGACTCCATGTTATAGATATGAGTTTTTAGGCCTCCATTTTACCCTTATGCATGTATGTACAAGGGCGGATCTAGAGTGGGGGTAAGGGGCCCTGACCTCATTTGCAATTTTTTTTTTTATTTGTAGAGGAGATGATAGCTCATCATTGAGAAAAGATAAGTGAGAAATAACACTGTAATTCGAACTCTAAATTTTCCAGTTGAAGACACACATCTTCAGCCGCTCCAACTAAAACGGATCTATTACTTGTCGTTATATATATAACAATAAAAGTAGTTCTGCGTCCTTTTAAGTATAGAATCCGTCACTGTATTTGTATACTGTTGGGGGTGTTTCATATAATTTGATTCATTTTGCTATGTAATCAAACAAACAGAATTTATGAAACAAAGATTCTTAAAGATCATTAAACAGAACCCCATATGAGCTAAAGTTGATGATTGGATTGGAATGGATTGGAACTGACTGACCTGATAATAAGCAGAGGTGCCAGCACCAAATACAAAGCCACGCGGGAAGTCCTTCCTACTATAATTATCAGTACAAGAGACTGCTGCTGGTGGCCGTGTCAAGCACAGCAACACAACAATTAAGAAAGAAAGCCTACCATTGCCAACCAACATTCTCTCCCCCTAGTACTTCACTTTGCTTAGATTATTCTTTGTTGGGTTGAGTTGGGTTCCTTTCTACTATATTTAATTAACTTAACACTACAAATTTATTAATTAAATAATATTAAATAATAATAATAAAAAATACACATATAAAATATAAATTACACCTTTTTATATACTATTAATAATAAAATCTTAATTTTACTTAAATATAAAAATATACTATATACAACTAAATTTTACTTAAATAATAATTAAAAATTAAATTTAAATTAACTTGAAATGGTTCTTACATTTTCGGATTAGCTCCTCGTCTCTTATCAAGCTTATCAATTGTGGCTCTCCATTGGCCATGTTTTGCACTCCCACAGTACACGTGGGGACACTGGCTAATCAGTCCTACATTTTTAATCATGCAAAAATGCAAAGTGCTTTTGTCCTGTCAACCAATAAATGGAAATGGGGCTTCCTTTGTCGGAGTTAGTTAACTCAACTCTTTTTTTTTTTAAACAAAAATCAAAGATTCATTATGGATGTAATGATTATTACATCTGGATACTGTAGCCCATCATTACGTCGTTAAGGTCTCATTGGATATTCTTTTATAAAAAATTTTTTTCACTCAAATATTGTTAATTTTAAAATAAATTTCATTCAAATTAAATTTTAATATTAATAAATTTTAAATTTAACATTTTTGTTTACACTTAAATTTTCTTTTAATTTAAGAAAGTGCCAACAAAAAATTTCAAATTCGAATTAAAAGTAAATTAAAACACCATCAGGCTACTACTTCTAATAGTGTTAACGTAACTAAAAAAAAAATACAAGTACATTTTTTATACAATCCAATCAACATAGTAAATCTTTTGAACACAAACTCCAAATGTAACATGTATTACATACAATTGCTTATATGTATTACATACAAAAATAACATTTTACACAATATATATAATAATTTTACAATATAAAGAGAAGAGAATTTACATTAACAAATATTAATTGTTATAATTTTTTTATATTGTGTAAAATATTATTTGTAAAATATAAAATATTTTAATGTAATATATATATATATATATATATATATATATATATTTTTTTTTTTTTCGTGCGCAAATGAATTTATAAGATTGTGTGACGTACAGTTAGATCCAAATAATATTATTTCATACTAGTAGATGGATTAGACAGAAGATCAAAATGTTACGACCAGAACCTGTCGTGACTCAATTGTTTCGTAACAACTAGGATTTTTCCTTCATGAAATAGTATAGAGTTTCCAGTTACGGTACATTGGAGGCTATCACTGCTGTGATGATGGATTCTCTTCATGCGAGGTTAAATTAGGACACAGAATCGATAATTAGTATTGTACAATATTTCCTTTTTTGTTGATAAAAAAATAGTTGCAGTTTTATTTTTTTTTTATTTTTCTTATTAGAAAGTTTATAACAATATTCTTTTTTTAGTAAAAAAAATTTGTTGTGAGTGCATCAATTATCAGATTTTTAAATTGAAACTATAATAATCTCATGTCTATGTTTCATTCAACTCAATTCAAGAGAAGAGATCCCCATCCGAATATTGATGGGCCCAAACAAATGTCTTACAAACTGATTACGATGATTATCAAATTTAAAATTAACACCACGTGAGCATAATTAATCTAACAGTTACAAAAAAATATATTAAATTATTATCAAATTATCATTTTAAATAATAATTTATTAACAGTATAAATTAAACAACTGTAACAACTCTTTCTATTTTTATAAATTATATACAGAATGCCTCGAATTCTATTTGTGGGAGACAAAAACCCTTTTCGTTTGTTATTGTCTGTATCAACCTTGATCGACGCAATTGCTCAGTTCTTAAGTAGACATTGGAAAAACCAACATAATAATTAGAGCTGGCAAGTGTTTGTAGGAAACTCTGTGTTTTCCACCACCACTTCAAAACCCCACAACCATTCGCAATTCTTTCCCGCCAAAACCCCTTAAACCTCAAACCCATCTCCACATTCCTATTGCCATGCCTACAAACCCTAGAACCAGAAGAAGAAGAAGTAGAAGAAAGACCTTCACATACAAAAATCGTTTCCCTCACAGACCACCCGAACCCCGAAATTTCCTGCTTTTATCAAAAGGGTTTCTCTCAAATCACCAGAGAAATCACCGGCAGAGCCTTACATGGCCTTTGCATCAAGGGTTTAGTTCCCCTCGGTGTGCTTTATAGTAACACGTTGGTTACAATGTACTCCAAATTTGGCCATGTGGGTCTTGCTCGCTATGTGTTTGATCAAATGGTTGAAAGAACCGAGTCGTCTTGGAATAATATGATGTCTGGGTTTGTTCGTGCGGGTGTTTATTGGGAATCAGTTGCTTTTTTCAATGAAATGCGAGATCTTGGCATTAGGCCGAGTGAGTTTGCGGTTGCTAGTTTGATAAATGCTTGTGATAAGTCGGAGTGTATGCTCTGTGAAGGGATTCAGGTTCATGGTTTTGTTGTTAAATCTGGTCTTTTGTGTGATGTATTTGTGGGTACTTCGCTTTTGCATTTTTACGGGAGTTATGGCTCGGCTTTTAATGCGTGGACAATCTTTGAGGAGATGCCAGAAAAAAACGTAGTTTCGTGGACTGCTTTGATGGTTGCTTACTCAGACGATGGAGATCCGAGTGCTGTAATGAGCACATTTCAGCGTATGAGGTGTGAGGGAGTGTGCTGCAATGCGAACACACTTGCTACTGTGATTAGTTCTTGTGGTTCACTTGAGGATGAATCAATTGGTCAACAAGTTCTTGGACATGTTATAAAGTTGGGATTAGAAACTAACCTTTCAGTGGCAAACTCTCTCATATCTATGTTTGGCAGCATGGGTAGATTGAAGGAAGCTGCTTGTATTTTCAATGGCATGAATGATCGTGACACGATCACTTGGAACTCAATGATTGCTGCAAATGTGCATAATGGTCTTTGTGAAGAATCCGTAAGTTGCTTTCATCGAATGCGTCATGTACATCACCAAATAAATTCCACTACACTGTCAACTTTGATATCGGGGTGTGGATCTGTAGTTAATTTGAAGTTGGGCAGAGGACTCCATTGTCTAGTCATGAAAGTTGGGTTGAATTCAAATGTTTGTGTATGCAATACTCTTATAGACATGTATTCTGATGCTGGAAAACCTGAAGACGCAGAATTGGTATTCCATGCAATGGCAGAGAGGGACATCATTTCATTCAATTCATTGATAAACTGCTATGCTCAGGATGGGAACTGCCTAGATGCCTTGAAGGTATTTTCTAGAATGCTTCATATGATTCATATGGCAAAACTTCCAAATTATGTGACCTTTACAAGTGCACTAGCTGCTTGCTCACACCCAAAATTTGCCACCGAAGGCAAGGTTCTTCATGCCCTTGTAATTGTGAAAGGTCTACATGACAATTTAATTGTTGGCAACGCGTTGCTCACTTTGTACGCAAAGTGTGCCATGATGGCTGAAGCGGAAAAGGTATTTCAAACGATGACAAAGCGGAACGAAGTAACATGGAATGCACTCATTTGTGGACATGTAGATAATGAAGAGCCCTATGAGGGAATTAAAACCTTCAAATTAATGAGAGAAGAAGATGTAGCTGCGGGCTACATTACAATTGCCAGTGTTCTTGGGGCTTGCTTGGAACCAAATGATCTACTGAAGCATGGGATGCCCATCCACGCTTATGCAATTCATGCAGGATTTGAATCACATGTGTTTGTTAAGAATTCACTTATCAAAATGTATGCCAATTGTGGCGATCTCAATGCAGGTACCTGTATCTTCAATGCGTTGACAGACAAGAATGCTATTTCGTGGAATGTGATTATAGCTGCAAATTCTGTTCACGGTCATGCTGAAGATGCTTTGAAACTTCTTCAGGAGATGAGACGTGCTGGTGTAGACTTGGATCAGTTTAGTGTCTCTGAGTGCCTTGCTGCAACTGCAAAGTTGGCAATGCTGGAAGAAGGCCAGCAGCTTCATGGCGTGGCAGTCAAACTTGGTTTGGACATAGATCATTTTGTTAGAAATGCCGCTACGGATATGTATGGGAGGTGTGGGGAAATAGACGATGTCCTAAAAATAATTCCTCTTCCAACTGGAAGGTCACAAGTATCATGGAACATACTGATATCTTCATTTTCAAGACTTGGCTATTTTGAGAGGGCTAGGGAAACTTTTCATGAGATGCTACTACTGGGAGTCAAACCCAACCACGTTACTTTTGTTTCTCTTCTTTCTGCTTGCAATCACAGCGGTCTAGTGGAGGAGGGTTTAGCATACTATCACTCAATGATGGGAGAATTTGGCATTCCAGCAGGAATAGAGCATTGTGTCTGTGTTGTTGATCTTCTGGCACGTTCAGGAAGATTTGCCGAGGCGGAAACTTTTATAGAGGAAATGCCAGTTCCACCGACTGATTTTGTTTGGCGGAGTTTGTTAGCTGCGTGCAAAATCCATGGCAATCTGGACCTTGGAAGAAAAGCTGCACGAGAACTTCTCAAAACCGACTCCTTAGATGATGCGGCTTATGTTCTTTATTCGAATGTGTGTGCAACCGCTGGGAAATGGGAAGATGTAGAGGATGTTAGGAGGCAAATGGAATCAAATAAAATAAAGAAGAAACCTGCATGCAGTTGGGTCAAGTTAAAGAACAAGCTGTGTTCATTTGGAACTGGAGACCAGTCCCATCCACAAACTAGTGAGATATACACGAAGTTGGAAGAACTAAAGAAGATGATTAAAGAGGCAGGTTATGTCCCTGATACGAGCTACGTGTTTCATGACACTGATGAGGAACAGAAGGAGCACAATCTTTGGAATCACAGTGAGAGACTCGCGCTTTCATATGGCTTGATCAGTACTCCGAAGGGTGCGACCATTAAAATTTTCAAGAACCTTCGTGTCTGCGGTGATTGCCATTCTGTTTATAAGATTGTTAGTGGAATCCTTGGGAGGCAAATATTGATGCGAGACCCCTATCGATTTCACCATTTCGCCGGTGGCAAATGTTCTTGTTCTGACTACTGGTGATTAGACTATTACATTTTGGAGGGATAAGGATTCATGGAACAGGAACATGATGAGCAATCCATCAAAGACCAAGCTACAGATAGCTCAATTGCATGGAGACAACTTGGAGAACTTTTGCTATATCTGATTCGAGTCCAAGCCATTGCAGGGGAGGTTGAAGCCAAAAAAGTTGACATTGGACTGATCATTCGCCTCTTCCAAGTATCTTTGATTACTCATCCTTGCGCTACTGCCTTATATTTTGGCAGAAGACCTTAACAGAACAGGATCCCATGTTGTCACATGATTGAACCAAGGGTGATGAAACCCTTTGAGAGGGTTAAAGACAAACAACGGACTCCAAGCTGTGGGTATTGCTTCAATGGAGCAACTGTTTTTGCTGTCAAATGCAATAGAAATGATGAGATTGAAACCGTTGCTGGGACTATTCCGGCCTTGCTTGTACGGGCAGGGGCAGCTTTAGATTTGTCTCCGCCACTCATTTTTGGAACACAGTCTAATACACAGCAGAACATTGATGGTTTAATTGCTATTCAATAGAATCAACCCTTCAATTTAGTAAGAGTTTTGCGGTCTCACAAAACTACAATTGCATACCTCCATCTCGTGGTTACATTTTATTTGATTCAATAGTTGCAATACATCAGTAGTTACAATATGTAACAACTGTTAGACATAGCTAAAAAAAAAAAAAAAAAAGATATTGCGATCAATATAGCCGATTTACGTTGCGTGTGGTGTTATAGAGTGTGTATTTCATGTCATACGGACGCCTCAACGGTCCAAAACAGAGCACTTCGTTTGAATGCATTGACTTCGATCGTTCCATAAAAAAACGAAGTGTTGAAAAAGAATTAGCATAAAGGTCAATTTTGTCTAAAATTTACGGCTGTTTGTTGATTTTTATTCATAATATATTTTTTTTGTGAAAATTGGTATAAAAAATTTTCTCCGTCGCACAATTATACCAAACTGTTAATTTTTCCGTCAATTATGCTGATGTGACAGTTGTCAGAGTGTCACGTCAGCGAAGTTGATAATGTGTTGACTGTCATGTTAACGAAATTGATGATGTGACGGCTGTCTCCTTAGCGAAGTTGATGATGTGATCTCTACCACATCATCACAGAAATGATGTGGCATGTGCAACATCATCTCAATTAATGATATGATAATTTTTTATTTTTTAAAAATTTAAAAAGAGATTTTTAATAAAATATGTTAATATTTAATTAAAAATAAACCCGATTTAATGTTTTAAAAAAAATCAGTTTAATAAAAAGTTAAAAAAGAAAATTAATTTAAAATCAATTATCTATTAAAATTGAAACCCTTTAAATTGGAACTCTTCTAATATTAATTTTACTTAATAAAAACAAAATTTTTCAAATTTAAAACTCTTCAGAAGACAATCATTTTTATTTTATATTTTTTATTAAATTAAGTAATTTTTTTTCTAAAAAATTAAATTTAATTCATTTTTTATTAAATATCAACATATTTTATTTTTTTTTTAAAAATTTTTCAAAACTAAAAAATGCCACATCATCAACTTGAGATGATTTGACACCTGGTTGTACACAATTTTGCTAATGTGGCGCTCCGTCAGTTACTACGTCTGCATGATTGACGGAAAAATTAATGATTGAGTATAATTCTGCAATAAAAAAAACTTTTTATACCGATTTAAAAAAAAAAAATATTATGGATAAAAATCAACAAACAGCCATAAGCGTTAAGCAAAATTTAGCCTTTATGCCAAAAGAATTCATAGGCAGAGATGAAAAACCAAAAAGCCAAAAGAGGAAGTGAAGGGTGAGAACCATAAAGCATCTCAAGTCTAACGAACACAATGTGAGAGGATTATCATGAACAAAAGGAAACTATTCGAAAAACAGTAAAGAGGAGGAAAAGAAAAGAGCAGCACGTTTTGGTAAGTAAGAGGTTACACAAGAAAAATGCATCAATTCCTGCTTTGTAGGTTTCAGTCAGTCGACCAAAAAGGGTGGTATAACACAGATATTATTTCTGATAGTTCCCAACAAACGAATTCAGCTCACAGCTGATGTCTGATGTATGTTCTCCCAATTTCCTTCATAGCAAATGTTAGACTAACTGAGTAAGACAGTTCTTCCAAGTCGTTTTGCTGAAAGGGAAAAGAAGCTACTCCACTTCAGCCAGATAGTCGTCAATCTCAGCAGGCGTTAGTACCCTGCCGCAAAACAGGCATCGCAGACAATTAGCAATAGACAAGTTATCTATCAAAAAATATGGTCGAGGATTAGCTAAGATAGAAGTCCAATATATTTCTAGAATTTGCCAACTAAGAGAAGCTTCTAATGTTGGGTCGGATTAATGGAAAGGATCAAGTCCAAGAAAGTAGAATTAACATTCCCCGCCAAAATTTTCACATACTACAGAAGTTAAAAATTTTACTTGTCCTACACAGACAGCAGTAACCAATATAAGCATAAACTGCCTAAGCAACATTTAGATATGAACCCTCAGCCAAAAGCAGGCAAACACAACTTGGGAGGTTCAAGCATGACCCCACCGAGTTAGTTCAATATTTATGCTCATGGCAATTATCATGGCCTTAACAGGCTTGGAAACTTTTTAAATGTACAGTAATATCAATAGTATAACAAGTTTACACAACAGCATTCATGACAAATTGAATGTCATATCATAATGCCAAAGTTTTTAATCCCCTATCCCGTATAATAGGAAAAGCTACGATTTGACCAAATGTATACAATGCCACATATTGTGGCATAAAGACTGCTATTATGTGCTTTTAATAATCATAAAGACTGCTTGTGATTTACCAATCGTCTTAAATCATGTTCAGCCACAATGTTGTTTTAACCAAAACAAATAATTCTGATCAATTAAAGGAAAGAGTAAACTAAAGAGACAAAGACGATCGATAAATGTGTTCTAGATATAGCATCATTCACTGTGGCTACTTGCCTGAATGTTTTATCAGCACCAATTATGCCAATCTCAATGTTTTTGCCCGAGATTTGTCCTTCAAACCTAGAGAAAATGAGGAAAAATATTAGAGAGAGTCATGTTGGTATCTAAAAAATGCAAAAACAATTCTCCATCTTGATCACAGTGGCACTATCACTAGGCGAATGGCATTGAGTTCAGGAACAGAGTCACTGCAAAGCTCTACCTTGCTTTAGAGATGTAAAGACAAATGATTATTAAAAGCTTCTGGCACTTAAAATTTCAGCAATTTCCCTTGATAAAGAACTGTGGAACACAACAAGGAACTGATACTGATGCTGGCCAAAAGCTTGGCATAAATGAAGGCTACAGTTTGTCCACCAGAACTAAGTACTAACAGGACCATTGCAAGATGATAAACTTTAGATACTTACCCTTCCTTCAATGTCAATATTGCCGTGTGGACAGCATCATCAAGCTCCATATCATCAGTATACCTACAAAAGAATAACTGCATTAACTTCGATTGTTCCATAAAAAAAAAAATTGATACTCAAGGATCTTTAAAAGCAGAAGCTTCATGGCATGTGCTATGAGATACGCCTGCATAATGAGAGCAAGATACTACAGGACATCTGATGTGGGCAGATTAATGAGTACGAAGCTATAAGTACATATGTAAAACCAATTTCTTTTTCCTATGGATGCCAATGAAGACTATAAAAGAATAACCCAGCTTTCTCCTTTTATATCTCTCTTTAAGCCAAAGCACCCACTAGCATACAATTAAAGGCATATCTGAGTATAAGATCTAACTGACATTATCGGATGGCAGATACAAGAACAAGAATCTGTGAGCGACTTGCTGATGACCAAAGGCAATTAAGTGATTGTAGCATCAGAAGAAAAACTATCCAATACCAATGATTACTACTCAAAATGGAATAAAAAAAGCAAATGAACTAGAAAAATCAAACAAGTGAACAGAAAAACAACAAAACATCAAGCTAGCCAAAATCTTGAATGTAATCTCCCTAACTGCACTGAGTGCTGTTATAAAAAAATTTAACCAAAAAAAAAAAAAGAGGTTCAGCTTCCGAAAGGAGACGGAAAACGAAAAGGAAATACTAAAAGTGTCAACGAAAAGTGATCAAAAATGTAAATCATTCACTCTTTCATAGTGCCATGAGGAATCTTATGCTCTACATATCCTAAAACCAGTCAAAAAGCCGGAAAAGTGTCATTTTCCAAATCTAACAAAAAAGGAATAACATTAAAAAGATATGGATAATTAATCGAAATAAGTTTACCTCTTTTCTAGAAAAGTTTTTGCATTGGAGACATTTTTCCCCATGGCTGAGGCTTTCCAAGAAAAATAAGAACCAGATGGGTCCACCTGCAACAAAATATCAAACTCTAATCAAGTGAGATTAAATGAAGATATGGGGGAAATTGCAATTTGCGAAGAAATGTAGAAAAATCAGTCAAAGTATGGCTCTTTTGATCTAGAGATAACCAACTTAATTTCTTTCATCATGCAAGGTAAGGCACAATGGAGAAAGGCAATGAGTTCAATAATAAACCTAACTGAACACCAAGCAAATGCAGTTTATTGATTACAAAGACAAGCCACATAATGTTAAAATAGCATGAATAACTGTTGCCATAATTATAAGAGCAGGAAAGGTGGCTCAAATTATCCCTCAAGAAACAAATTTAGCAGAAGAACAACTATCACTGACATGTAGTTTGAAACAAAACAAATGAGAATAAGTCAAAATTTTCAGAGTGAAACAGGAAGCAAGTGGTTTCCAACATGCTTTTGCCCATTGTATTCTTTGTTTTCTTTGGAGTTTTTTTTTCAGTGGGGTGAAGTGGAGGGTGGGGGGGGGGGGGATGCTGTTTTCACCGGCCTCAGCTCAAAAGCAATGCCACCAAACTCTAAAAACAGTTCAGAATAAATGGAGATACCTGATAAAGTTGTGGACCTTTATCATCAAACCCAGCGACCAACAGTGATACTCCAAAAGGCCTCACACCACTGTTGTGCAGGAAAAAAAATTACAGTAATCAGCATCAGAAGAATAATACCATTGGTTGATAGTATTGCACAAAGTATCAAAACATATTTTGGGGTAGACTGTAGAGAGTTTTTGTCAACAGAAAATAGGTAAATGATAAACATGTCATTTGAGGAAAGAGTCACAGCCATATGTTACAAATGTTTATATGAATCAATAAGCAGTTGAAGCCTCCGTTTACGTGTAGAGTAATCGGTGAGTAACCTTTTGGCGCTAAATTAAAGCCACAGACTGAATAATTGCATTATCCCAATTTTTGGGTGTTTTTCTTCCCTCTTCTTGAGCTTAACCAGTTGTACTAACTCAGATTAACAAGTGACCACACAGGAAAGTCATCTGACTAACAAGTGAGAACCTCCTTAAATTAAAAGGGGCACTGGAGATAAACTTCTAGGAGCTGAGTGAAGCACTTAATCTGCCAGTAGAAGAAAGTAGGCGGCAATAACATGTTATAGAAGTAAGAACTATGGATTAGCACCATAACATCCATTTCTATAGACAATACAAAATGTCTATGCCACTCCACCACTTCAGGACAGACTCTTCTCAATCATGCTCATAGCTGAACTGGATCTACTTTAAGGGACAGAAAACACTCATCTCAAGGACTCATGGATGAAAGGGAATCGTGCAACAAAATAGGGAACTGTACCCGGACTGAGTGAACTCCTGCATAACAGCAGCTGTTTCTCTTACAAGTTGAGTAACAGGGATTGGCTCCTGCAGAATAGCATTATCACATCACATAACAAGCCAGAGCAGCTGGAACAAAAAAACCTTTAATTTATAAAACGATGATAATTATGCAAGAAACTGCACGACTACTATCGTCATTACTCATTAGCCTTTAACTTTTCTGAGAATGGAGACACTAGGTTGTTTACTTGAGCTACTATTGTTAGCATTATCATTACAGCAACCGGTCCTTCATCGCTGTTCTTGTATTCATTATTACAAATCTAAAAGTTTTCTGCCACCTGCACTTGTAGCCGGACTACGTAAAGGTAACAGCAGGACTGACAACAATGAACAGACACTGATAGCAGAAGCTGAAATTCATATATTGATTATATTGTCCTCACTCCTCGCATTAGGTCCCATAAAAGTTTCACAACTTATGTGACAGTCGAGGTTTAAAAAGTCATGGTGGAAAAGGCCTCTAATGGTGTTTACAAGCATTACCATTGCGACTACTTGTACATCATTACAATTCTTATATTCATTATTATAGTTTGAAAAGTCTTTTGCCACAATTACTAATAGCTGGACCACATAAAATGTACAACAGAACTGATGACAACAAACAGAAAATTTTTTCTTTTTAACCAAAACATTGAACAGACGCTGAGATAAGGTCATAAGAATCATATAAATCTCACTTTGTAGTTTGTCCTCAAGTTCCAAGATGATTCAACAACTTAATGTGAGAGTGACGGTGACTAACCTTTTTGCTTAAAAAAATTCATCTTAGAAGAATGGCTTTATTGCTGTTATATGCGATGAAGAAAGATGATTGAATTATCCAATAGCTGCAACTTTAAACTGCAATAACACCCTTTTCCAAAACTATAAATAATCTTGCTCCAAGTCAACCGAAATTTTCTTACATGGATATTCACAATGGTTTCAACAATGCACCAATGAGACTATCCCCCCATTTTATAAATTGCACTAAAATTTTCCTACATTATCTCTAAAGCATTTAGCAAAAAAACCTTAGAGTCGAGAACATACAAGAATAGCATCAAAGAATGAAATCAAAGAATTAAAGAGAACAAACCAAAAAAGAACATCCTTAGTGGACAAGAAGATTTATTAGAGGCAAACGAAATTGGGACGTACTTTGTATAATCGATGATATTGCTCTGCCTGCTTCCTGCTTTTTCGAACCAGAACTCGAAAATCAGGACCCATACCACTACAAAAGAAGCAGAACATTAAATTTCAACTAAAATACAAAGAAATGGAGACCTAAAAACAAAGTTGACAGCAGCCAGAAATCATGAGAAGCTTTTGCCAGTTTTTATACTTTTATATAATCAATCAGTCAAGATGCTCCCAGCAACAAATTTGTTGAATTGAATCATTTCCACATAGCATATGATCATAACAATTGAATATCAGTCTTGCAGCCAGAAAACAACATCGAAAAAGTGTCAGCGAAATACTTTGCAATGGGAATTGTTGCTTTCCTTCGGATTTCCAAATTTTTGTCAATGATGAAACCTTGGTTTCCTCTTAGGAAAGTGGTGACAAATTTTTTCATAATTCAACTGCTAGCTGAGTCCTATCTTTCATATGGGCTTAATAAAAAGGATCAAGGTTCAGTATAGTCTTTGGGCAGAGAAACAAAAGTTCACAGAAAATTAAAGTGTGCAAGTTTGTACCCAGAACCAATAAAATAAGCTTGGGTATATCCAAAATGTACCAAAAGGCTTACCTATAAACAACTCCAATATTTGGTGTTAATATTTGAATCTTTTGAACCTGAAATATCCAAAAACAAAGTCAGAAGGGGACAAAAAATTCCACAATTCTATAGGATCCACCAAAAACCAAACTGTTCCAAAATCTCCATAGAAGCTACCCTAATAAAGACATAAACCACAAAAAAAGTTCAAAAAAAACTGCAAAGACGATGATGGCGGCAGAGAATGAGGGAAAATTAGTGGACAACCTATTTACTAGCAACTGCCATCTGACCCATTTAGAGAAACTATATAATTAAGATCATTCCACCAGATTAAGGAACTCAACTTTGCACAAACTTTTATAAGGTTTCTATGTTCATGGGACAAAATTTATCAGTACAAATCTGTCTAATAGGTTATCCAACTTGGTAAAAGGTCATTTTTTGTGAGAACTTGGGTGCAACAGAATGCTGCAACTTTGTAGGTGAGACTGGAGTTAAGCTTCTCTTTTTTCATCTCCAAGGCTAGGATATCAAAATACAGGATGGAAAAGTTTTGCTTTTTGTGAATATAATAAGTTATCAGCGATTCTACATGGTCACGCCAACAAAAATACAATGGCCATTTAGCTATCCACTTTGATCAAATGTGCAAACTTCTCCGCAAACAATAAAATCTATTTAACAAGTTCAATAATCAACCAAATAAAGTGTATGAGCCAAACAACAAGAAATATTCAATCAAATTATTTAACATTAACGTCACAATGCACGTCCTCCATCCACCCTTTTTCCCAAAACAAGGGGCTACATTATCAAGAGCCAGGACTAGAGAAAGCAAAACAGAAAGGAGCAAACCAAATGTAACAATCAAGCAAACAGCAACACGACTAATTCCAAGGCTGACTCAAATAGAATTAATCAGAATTTCTACTTACAGAGCTTTCGTCAACTAAAATAGAGGGAAGCTTCTTCTCTGTTGCTATGACTACACCATTAGCAGCTGCAAGATGCCACAAAAGTTATATAACCAGACTTAAACAGAACTAATACATCATTTTAGAAAGTCGAACAAAAACTTTAACCAGCATGACCTTTAATCCCTAAAGAAGTTTGACCGGATCCAACCGCAGTTAGGGCATGCTCAATCTGAACAAGCTTTCCGGAAGGACTACCATTTTTACCATCAATAGAATCAAATCATCAATTTCATTAATAGTCCGAAGAATCGCGGGGGGTAAAAAAGGTGGCTACACAATACCTGAAAGTGGTGAGTGAAAAAGAGTACTGACTATCCCCCATTCTGTGCCAAGAAAGATTCAACTATCTCAATGACTACAAAACCCAAAACCCAAATAAACCTTCATTCGACAGATTTAGAGGCAAAATTCTAAATTTACAAGAAATATCTCAGAAAATAAAAAACTTCACAAAAATCTTTTTTTTTTTTTTTCAAAAAGCAAAAAAAGAACGAATCTTTGGTCCTAAGATCGTTTCTATCTCAATCTCCTGTGAATGCACAAAACAATCAAACCAAAATCATGCAGATATTTTTCTCAATTCCAGCGCGGATACAGAAAGAGATTACCGGAAAAGTAAGAAATTGGAAACGACGAGACGGCCGGCCAGCAAATCGTCGCCGACTTTGGTTTCTTGACGAGAAGTACACTCTCTCTGTGAAAGAGGAAAATGAAGAAGAAAAGAAAGCAAAGGAAATAAAATGAGAAAACGATGCCGTCTGACTTGCACGTTACGACATATCTTCATTTTCTGTGTTTTTTTTTTATTTTGTTTTATTTTTATAAACAAGATATAATAACTGATATACTATTATACTAACAACCATTTTTTTTAACAATAATTTTTTTTAACTCAAATTTAGTATATGCTTAATTTATATAATGAAATATAATCATTTACTTAAATTTACTTTTAATTGCAATTTTTTTTATTTTTAGAACTATAGGTCAAGATTTGTAGTAATTGTTTTTATTGATTACGGTCGTTAAGGGTTATTATATTTTTTGGTATTAGCTTAGGTCTTTTTATTGAAGAATTTCTTTGTGGGAGTGGGCCAATTATTAATTTTTTCAATTAATATAAAATAAAATCAATCGACTTTCAAATTATTAAAAGAGATTGAATACAATTATTTTGTTATTTATTTTATTTATTTTTTTTAATATTAATTAAAACAAAAGTGAAAAACACAAATAATATCGTATAACAACTGTATATCAGTAACGATGAGATTAATAATTGGGAAAATAAAGTTTTATCTAAAAAAATAAAATCAAATTTGTTAATAAATAAGAATTCAATCAAATGTTTATAAAAAAAATAAAAAAATAAAAAAAAAAGAGAAATTGTACGAAGCGTCGTAAAACCCTGCAATTGTGAACCACTAAAGCCCTAATTGAGGCATCACCTATCGCCATTTATGGGTTTGCGCCTCCTCCATTAGCCGTCACGTCCACCGTTGTTTTCCGACTCCGCCGCCAGAAACTGTTGGCCGCCGCCGCTTCTGCAATAGTATTTGCGTAGTAATTCTCCATTAGAGAACGATTTTGGTTGGAGGGCATCTCGTCCGGTGGCGTAGAGAAATGGAGGAAAAACAGGAACAAAAGCAAGAACGAGAGCTACAAGAAGAAGAAGAAGAAGAAGAGGAAACGAGGTCGTTTAAGGATTTAGGGATATGCGAGCAGTTGGTGGAAGCTTGTGAGCATCTGGGGTGGCAAATCCCTACAAAGATTCAAATCGAAGCCATCCCTCACGCCCTCCAAGGTTTTTTTCTTTTTCTTTTTCTTTTTCCTTTTTTTATTTAAATTTTAAATTATTTGGTTTTTAGGGTTATGAAAGAATTTGTACTTGTATTTGAAGGGAAATAATTGGCTTGATTTTCTTTTGTTTTTTTTTTTTTTGAAATCTTGATTGTGGTTGCATTGGCTGATAAGTAATAAAGAAAGCTATGGCGGCGGCTGTGGTGATTTGGGTTTGGGTTTTTGTAGGGAAAGACTTGATTGGTCTTGCGCAGACGGGTTCGGCAAGACTGGAGCTTTTGCTCTCCCCATATTGCAGGCACTGTTAGAAGCTTCTCAAAAGTCTGTACAAGCATTTTTCGCTTGTGTCCTCTCTCCTACAAGGTTGTATGGTTTCTAATTTGTTTGTTTGCTTAATTATGTATGTACTTTATTAAAGTATACAAGTTTGTAGATATTGAGCTGCTTTTTTCTCTCGTTTTAAATTTTTGGGGTTGGATATATTTTATTTCTTGTATTATTTAAGGGAGCTGGCAATTCAGATAGCCGAGCAGTTCGAAGCTTTAGGATCTGGCATTGGTGTGCGGTGTGCAGTGGTATGTTCTTACTCCAAATATTACTTACTTGCGATACATAATTGCCTACCAGATTTCCGTGACAATATCATTGTGCCTAATAGTACCGGTTGTGCCCAGGAATTTTCATCGCTAGTTTGTAAAAAGATGAGACCAATCAGGATTTCGTATGATTAGTTGACTGAAGGCATTGAGTTGGATATGCAACTTTTCTTTGTTAAATTGTTTTCTTGCTTTCGCATCCATAAAGGTGCTTGTATCGTTTCTGATACAGAATTGTAATATCCCATGTGGTCATAGGATTCAACTGGCATAAATACATGTGTTTTGATCTTGTGTGTCCACTGGTCCCTTTGAATTTTTAAATGCTGCCATTTGTACATGTGAGGTGCTTGTTTCTACTATTTTCCGTCTGTTTCCCTGTGCTCTTCTGGTCCATCTCCCGGTAGTTTGTTTCCATCCTTATGGTATATGCTTTCTTGTTCCATCATGTATGATAAGGCAAATTCTAATTTTTGATCTATATATATGTATTGTAAGTGCTTTTGCTTGGTATAACAGAAAATCTGTTTGTGAAACAAAAGCCCGATGGGCTGTGTTAGGCACTAGAAAATTGTTGTTCTGGTCACAAGGTAATAGGGGCTGAATCGAAACATTAATTTATGCAACCTAATTGCTGACTACGAATCCATACATTGTTGAAATTTGATTGTGTTGGTAACATTTTTCCTCTCTGTTCTTCTAGCTTGTTGGAGGGGTAGATATGGTGCAACAGGCTATTAACCTTGGGAAGAGACCACACATTGTTGTAAGTGTGTATGCCTGTAACCAACGGCATTGTGCCTGTCTGTTTGGATTTTGAAAGATCAGTTACATATTGTTTGAATAAAAGTTGTATGTCGTGAAAAAAAATAAATTAGGAACATCATGCCATGAATTAGATTAATCAATTTTTTCTTTTCTGGTTTTAGGTTGCAACTCCTGGACGCCTTGTGGATCATTTGTCAAACACAAAAGGCTTTTCTCTTCGCACGTTAAAATACTGGTATTATTCTTTTAACTGATTGAAGTTATTGGATTTTGTGGGTTCTTCCTCTGTGTGCTTGTTTTCCTTCTTACCTGTCAGATTAGAGTTGAGGCTGACATTTTTGTCGTATGTGGTAATGAATTATTGGAATATGCAACAACTCTATATGCGTAACTGCTATATCTTCTTTTCTTGAAGTATACTAGCTGTTCCAATCTTATAGCTTGAGATCCACGAGGGGAGTATGATACCATAATCTGCTATTTTTCCATTTAGATAGCAAATGAACATTACACATTTTGATTTCTAATTGTCAAAGTAAAAAAATTCAAAGAGCAATTTGCTATGAGAATAACATTTACAGTTGTAGAGGCATTGAGGCATAAGCACTAGACATGGGAATCCCTTTGATAATTTTCTTGGCTGTTAATGGAATTTGTTCATGACCAGGTTGAAGTATGCCGAAATAGAAGGGTTAATGTTAGTATGTTACTCATTATCAGTGTTTATGTTTAGTAGTCGTTTATAATCTGGATTTTGGGCAGGTCTTAGATGAGGCAGACAGGTTGTTGAATGAGGACTTTGAGAAATCACTTGATGAAATTTTAAAGGTTATCCCACGGGAACGGAGAACATATTTATTTTCTGCAACTATGACAAAAAAGGTTTGTAGATGACATATGCATTACATTGTGGCAAAGAATTCTGATACAGAGTAGATGCTGGTACCTCGCACTTTCGAAATGCATAGTGGAGTTACATTTTTTTTTTTTTTTCACTCTTCAGAAATTTTTGTTTATTTATTGTTAGTGTTATTTTTTAATATTGAATGGTAATAAGGAACTCTATTAATGTAGCGAGCTTTTCAAACCGGGGACATCTTTTTGAATGATATATGTGAATCAGGTTGATTGAGAATAGACCTAGGGGCAGAGAGAATGAGATGGAAAGAATCTTTGTCTTGAATTAGCAGTCCAAGCTTATGTGCTTTATAGATAAGTTCAAAAAGGAAGGAAAAAAAAAATGCAAAAAGGAGAAGTGAAATGAAAGGTTATTAATTTGAGAAATGAAGAATAATATCCAAATGGGTTGAAAGCAGCGTAAAAAGAATATTGTTGGTGTATTCTGAAAGTCTGACCAGGGTTTTCCCTTGCATTTCCAGGTGAGGAAGCTCCAGAGGGCTTGTTTAAGAAATCCTGTGAAGGTATGAGAATACTCTTTCTACCCATCTTTCATTTTCCAATAAATTTCTTGCGCACTGCTGACATATTCTAGTCTGTTAACTCTTTCAGATAGAAGCAGCATCTAAATATTCCACTGTTGATACACTGAAACAGCAATATCGCTTCTTCCGGCTAAGTATAAGGTTTTCCTCTATTTCTCTTGTTTCTCTGTTTCCTTAGATGTCTAAAACTTTTTCTTTAAGAAAAAGGTAAAAGTTGTTTCTGCACTTCTATATATGTTTAACTGAGAAAAGGAAGGAAAAAAGAAAAGAGCTATGATTGCAATTGACAGTAAGATATTCCGTATTTAAATTTATGGTCTTAACTTTTTACATAAGACTTATTGTGTTTCATTGGAGTCCACTGAACAAGTTAAGATTCGTATCTCTGAGGAAGTATGTGCAGCCTTTATAGCATGGGTTTCCGAATTGTTGTTTATAAGACCTTTATAACAGAAACAAGAAGGATGTTATTAAGCAACTGTCATAGTCAATTACTGACTTTCAATGGAATTTCAATGAGAAGCTGCGGGCTTTGAATTTGAGAAGGATGTGTTATAGTTGGTTTAGTGTATAGCAATTTTTCTTTTTTTCCACTTCTTAACATTTTGGCATTTGAATCAATAATATTGAAAGGGGTGACTGCTTCTGGATATTCCTTGTAGGAAAGAGGAGAGCCTAATGCCCTGCATATATGATCAACGTTGAAAATTTGTTACATATATCCAAATGTCTTGAGGAGAGAAAGTGCTCAAAAATTTACTTTGCCAATGAGTGAAGCATATTTTAGTACTTCAAGGTGCTACCATATGGTGTGATCACAAACATTAAAGTCATCACATTATTTATTGAATGAAAGACAATAATTTGTCATTCATATGCAAAATTTGTTTGAGCTTATTCTGGATTCTGGGTGCAAAAAAAAAAAAAGGCTGTTTTGTGCTTCACAGCTCTCTTCAATTAGCTTGATTTTTCTGTCATTGCAGGATTGCTATCTTGTATACATTTTGACAGAGATGTCTGGAAGCACTTCAATGGTTTTTACTCGGACATGCGATGCAACTCTCTTTTTAGCTTTAGTTCTTCGGAATCTTGGTCTGAGGGCAATTCCTATTAATGGCCATTTGAGTCAGGTATGTCCAATTTAGTCAAACTAAAAGAGCTTTATTTTAACGTATAGTCAGGCTCCAGATTTCTTCATTTGGTTATTGCAATTGCCCCTCATTTTCTTTGTCAATGTTTGTGACAGTCAAAGAGACTTGGGGCCTTAAATAAATTCAAGGCTGGAGAGTGCAGTATTCTTATATGCACCGACGTTGCAAGTAGAGGACTGGATATTCCTTCTGTCGATATGGTCATTAATTATGATATCCCCACAAACTCCAAGGTTAGGCCTGTTTCTTTTGTTTACTTTTTGTAAAAGTAGACTAGTATGTCTTGACACACTTTGTGATCTACATTTTTTATCTATCTGCCGATTTTTCTATGAACTAAGTGTAGCTCAGGACTGACAAAATATCTAACTTGGCAGATTATAATATTGGGTAATACAACAGCCACACAGGCTTAGCATTTTTAACACTGGAGCAACAGAAATATTTGAGTATATGGAGTAGTATATGATTAACGCATGGCTTTCATCTTTTCTTTATTGCATGATACCAGTTAATAGATCATACTTGCTCGTTAACTTTCTGGTCCATAATCTCAATCTTGGAAATTGAGCGTTATACATTCACGTTTATATACCAAGTATCTGTCTTATTGTGGAGGGATTGCAGGATTACATCCATCGTGTTGGAAGAACAGCTCGTGCAGGAAGATCTGGCGTTGCAATCTCTCTAGTGAACCAGTATGAACTGGAATGGTACTTACAGATTGAGAAGCTTATCGGTAGGTCAAACATTATGTTGTTTCTAGGATGCATCTTGGAAAAATCACATTTGTGGATGTGGACTAAACATTTCCTGTGTTCCAGGGAAAAAGTTGCCTGAATTCCCTGCACAGGAGGAGGAGGTCTTGCTACTGCTAGAGCGTGTATCAGAAGCCAAAAGAATAGCCCACATGGTATTAATTTTCTTAAGCTAACATTTTTAGTTGTCCTTTATTTGTCTGTTTTGGATTGATGAATAGGAGCTTTTGTGTTGTTAAGATTCAAGAGAGCTGAAATCATTTGCTTAGTTTTTCGTAGTTTTATTTCCATGTGCTTTTCCACTCTTTTTCCCCTTTGGAAACAGCTTCCTGAGTGGGGACATGTTTGGTCCAGCTCCCTATTGGTTTTTGATGCTCGGGGATTTTCAGTTTGGTTTCTTGGTTAAGAAAATAGAAAATTAGGAAGATGGAAAAAAGCCAGTGTATTGTTAAATTTTTTTCCATGTGTTTTCTTCTTGTTAATGCAGTTTCTTCATCGTGCTGCATGTGCCATTTTTATTGCTTCATCGTTGCATTTTCTGTTTGGTTTCATGGTTCTGAACCGATGGTGACTGGTTGTGGAAACATTGCCCGGTTTCACTTTTCGGGTTCATCTTGGTCCTTTTCCCCCTTTCTGTTCTTTTTTCTTTCATGTTGCTACTGATGCTGCTACGGCCATGGTTATTGTCATCAGAGTCAGTATTGGTCTTAGGTCTGCTGCTATTTATATCAGACAGTTATTTCTATGTTCTTTTTCTTCTACTTGTGTTGTTGAATATGGGAATTCTGCAGAAAATCAAAGAAACTGGAGGCAAGAAAAGGAAGGGAGGAGGAGATGGCGAAGAAGATATTGGGAAGTACTTGGGCATAAAGGATAAAAAGTTTAAGAAGTTGAGGAAAAAATAAGATTGGCAACTTGAGTGCAGATTAACATGGATTGACTATCACAGCATTGTCTATTGATTACAACATGGCCGGATGATCCAACAATGGCAGCAAGAGCACATAGGCTCGAACCCAGAAAGGATCTTGGAAGATATGAAGTTTGGATGGCTGTCCACCACCGGACGTCCATCTCTTGCTTGAAGAATACATACATGTTCATCAAAGCGCGATGGGGCATTGTCAGTAACATTATTTGTATCAAATTTCTTTGTTTGGCCCAGGATTCCAAGCCAATTTCGCTTAGACATCAAAGACAGAGCCTTGAACGGTTTTGCTGTCCAAAAGATGACCGGTCAGAGAAACTGATTCGGATTAGGCGGCTTTGACATCGCTTGATTAAATTTTTCTCATTTTTGCTCTCTGCAACTGTTTTTTTTTGTTTTTTTTTTTCTTTTGGTCGTTGTCATTAATTGGTTCCAACTCTCGAATTGGGATTTAACGAAGCGATTCAACTATTATTGAGTGAAATTTGTTTAGTTGCTTCCTGCAAAGTTCTGTTTGGATGCGGAAAAGAAATAATTGACGAAACGTTACAAATAAATGTAGGAAACAATGGATGTAGTCACAAAAGTAAGGCTGCAGAATTATTAAACATACTTTGATCGACTAAATTTTTTAGCACTCAAGTTTTTAAGGACCAAAGCATCAAAAAATTAGTAAAAATTGAGGAACTTAATTTTTGACAAAAATATAATCTAAAACCATGTAGAAAGGAATTTATCATAGATTGATTTCTTAGAATATAAAATTCTTTTACTTTATTTACATAGAATTTATTGTGTTAGAGAAAAGAAATAAATTGTTGACCCATCGAGCGGTTGAAAGTCATTTTCTGAACATGTAAGGGTTGGTCCTGTTTTCAGTATTGGATACCATGCGACACGAAAGACCGCTCCCACACACATTCTTACACCTCCGCAGTTCGTGGAAACTTTTGAAGTTTGTGATTTTTTTTTGAGATAGAAGTTTGTGATTTTTTTAGTTTTTTTATCAGAAAAAAATTTATTACAAGTATATTGGTTATCGAATTTATAAGTTGAAATCAGAATAATTTTTATTTGAGAATGTCTCGTTTAACCTCCTCTAAAGGGACAGGCCTTTTATATTCAAAGAGACAGACTTTCTACTTGAATACCAATAAAGTTGATCGTAACTCCGTTGTAAGAAATTATAACAATTATCGAATTTAAAAATCATCAGAGTACTATAATCTTTAATCACTTCAGCGGTCATCTAGTCATTTACTAAAGAAGAGTACAAATACAAAAATTCAAAACTAAATCAAGTATAAACTATATCAACTTACAGGTGAACTATAATTTGTAATTTTTCTTATTATCTTAATTGAATGGAATTCTCTTATAAAAAAAACTAAAACGTAGAGGCGTGTTACTAAACCATCGAGTTTACACTTTATGACTTGATACTTCTCTTACTGCCGAACTACAATCCTCACAGTCCACTTTATTTTTCTACTTTCTGAAAAAGAAAAAAAAAAGCTTTGAGCTTTCACCATATAACATAATATATTATATTATTGTTTCTTTTCTAAACCAACACATTCACCCCGTTAAAAATCTTGGTTCTTTACCCAATTCAGCTGGTAGTTTATTATGTGATTTTTTGCTTCAACTGTTGCTTAGACGTCGAGACTCATTGGCCATTTTTTTTTTTCTTTAATCCAAAAATTACTTCATTGACATGAGAACAAGGCCTCGTTCTTTAATTGAATTCAGTTTTCTATTCGTTGCATCTCCAAGAAGTTTGTGTTTCCGCAAAACCCCATTTGTTGAATCCTCTCTGCTGCTGGCCGTTCCATCAACGGCCGCCACCTGTTCGACGTTATGCCAAACCCACTTTGAAGATTGTTTTGAGGAAGCCACAGAGCAGCCAAAGGACTCTATGGAAATTTTCAGGAGATGGGGTTGTAGCGAAAATGATATAACGAAGCTGCTTGCTCGTCGCCCTTCGTTGCGCAATGCTTATCTTACTGGTCTTCACTCCAAACTGGGGTTACTTCAGGACTTGGGTATCACGCCCAATGATCTTGTTAAGATCGTTAATTGTCGTCCTAGATTACTGAGCTGTTGTATTAGTAAGTGTTTCGAAGAGCGGACAGAGTATTTGATGACATTGTTTGGATCAGGGGAGCTGCTTCGGAAGGCGATTATCCGAAACCCTTCACTCCTAACCTACGACCTCCACAATACAGTTAAACCTGTCATTGCCTTGTATGAACAAATGGGTGTTAGAAGAGAGGACTTGATCACTATGATCTTGTCACGACCAACTTTAATTCCTCGAACGTCATTTAACGATGAGAAGATGGAGTACATACTTAAAGCAGGAGTTCCTAAAGATTCAAAGTTGTATAAATACATAGTTACCATTGTTGGCGTATCAAGAGTTGAGACTATACGTCTGAAAGTAGCAACCTTTGAGAAGTGGTTTACAGAGGAGGAAGTTTGGAGTCTTTTTGGTCGTTGTCCTATATTGTTGACATTATCAATTGACAAGGTTCAAAGGAATATGACATTTGTCGTGGGTGTTATGAAGCTCCCTGCAAATGTGGTCCTTAAGTATCCATTTTTGTTGTCCACCAATCTGGAGGCTGTATTGAAGCCCCGGGTATTTCTTGCTGCGAAGATTGATGACATGAATCTTTGCCCGAGAATTAAAGGACCTTCGATGTTAACAGCATTGAGGATGACAGAAAAGAGGTTCTTGAAGGCATTCATTTCATGCCACCCAAAGGGTGTTGTTGAAGAGTTGTTGGAATTCTATGGAAATGCAAAAGGCATTAAGCGATTGGCCGAAGCCTCAAAGAAAAACTTACATCAAGGATTCCCTTTCTGATAACCCTCGTCTGCAGGTGATCATTGATTTCCATAACAATGTTTTTTAATTTCGTTGTATCTTTTTTTTTCCTGATATCTTAATATTATGCTATAATTTCGAAGAGAGATTTGCGCAAAGCAATATATACCATGCATTCTTGTGTTCTGATGATTTTGAAGCTATCGTTTTGTGCCTTTGGTGCCTGATTTCTTTTCCTCTCACATGAACAATGATCAGTATTGCAGAAGTGTCTCACATTGAGTCAATTTTCTCCAAGTATTGGACATTTGAGATTGCCATATAACAAATTCTTATTTTTATGTTCAAGCCAGTTTCTCGAGAACTGGAAATTCTGGTTGTTGTGCACAGCCCACGTTGGGTACTTCCACCTCTGCTATGTCCTACCTAGCAAAGGCCAACTCTTTTAGCTTACTCTGGTGGTTGTTTGATGGATGGGCTTTTGTGAACAAGAATCAATATATACCCTTAACAGCTCTAGATGCCTCAGTGACACAGAAAAAATGAAGATTTTATTGTAGAAAGGTTTCTCAGTGAATAGTTGGGATCAAGTAATTTTAAGAAATATTGGTATATTCTTATCTCATATTGATTTGTTGCTGAGAAACCAGTTGCTAGACTTTTTAACGTTTTGTCGATTTTATCAAAGATTCTTTAGTGAAGGCTTAAAGGCATCTCTTTTTTTTTTTTTTTTTCCAACCAAAAAAAAAATCATTACAAGGACGTCGATTATCAGATTTGCGGATCGAGAACTAAATAACCTCCATTTGTATGTCACATTTAACTCAACATATAAGAAGGAGCCTACCACCCGAGGGCTGTTGGGTCCGAGCAGGCCTCTCTTAAGTCGATCATGGTGATTGTTGAATCTGAAATCAGCAGCGCATAGTCAATAGTCAAACTAGATAAATTCGGAGATCAAAACCTCCAAGCGCTGTCACAAAAACTCAAATTCAAGTAATTAATGAGAGAAGTACACCAGATTACCATCAAATTACCATTTCAAATAGTTAATGGCATCTTAGTGGAAATAATCCAGTCTTATGAATTGTCATAATCACTTCTGAGCTAAGTGAGAAAAGAAAAAGCTTCATTCCTACAGCGAATCTTGTTAAAATGTGATTCCGTTAGGAATGCAAGATCTCAGTTATTTCATTTGCCATACAATGCTAAGCTTACTCAAACCATCGACTGCCAAACAATTTTATTGCAGCTCTCTCCTATTAACTTCAGCCACATGAATGACTCAAGGTATAAACTGTAGAAATCAAAGGCATGTGCATAAGAAGTGGTAGAATCACACAAAGTAATGATGGGATTGGAGATTTGAACCATTAGAACTTGATTGTGTAAATCCTGAGTTCATGCAACCATCACACAAAGTTGAATCCTTAATGAGACTTAGGCAATAGCATATTGATGTAGATTTAATACATACATGCCAATTTGAGTTAGCCTCTTCTAAAACCTAGAGTTATTGACTTTTGGAGTGACCTGAATTCTGAAAGTAATGGCAATAAAATCTTACAGAAAAGAGTTTGACTACACAGATATATTTAGTGAAACATATGAAAGGCATGCAGTTAATACAACTGAATCTAACTGTTTGTTTATTTTTTATTTTTTTAAATTTAATATAATTTTTACGATCAAATGGTTCAAATTACTGCATATCTACCATATATTTACATGTCCGTTATGTTTCTACCTATGTGTGCTTATTAAGCATTTTCGTACAGAAAAAGCACAGAGTGCTTAGTTTCACCATTAATTGAAATTAAAAACAATAGAAACTTAATCTTCAGATCCATTAACCATAATTAGTTGATATAAAGAAATGGGTGCATTATAAACGCACCATCTAGACCCAACTTTCGGCAGGGAGGCAAGGTCCTAACCCTACATGATTGGAAGTTTAACGTGAGAGCAATATTATGTAGATATATTTAGTGTAGTATAAAAAAAAAATTTAATTTAATAATTTATTTATTTATTTTTTTAAAATTTAATATAATTTTTACTGTTCAATAATTTTAATTTTACGTATTAATTTTGTTTCTCCTCACGTGTATGCTATGCTATATAATTTTTCTGTTGATGTAATTAGTGTTCCTCTATGATGTGTCAAATTTTAGCGGCAGTTGCGAAGAGAAATCATAAAAGAAATGAAGGGTTAATGATTACAATTTGGAATAAATTAGGGAGACTGGGGGGGGGGGGGGGGGGGCGAGGTGATGTGGCGGGCATCGACCCAATGTGGGTATTGCATTTTTTGTCTGAAAAAATATGGTGTGCATATAATTAAGAAATGAAAAAAAATCTAACTAGCATATGTGAATGGTCGATTTAAACATTCAAAACGGTGATAGGTCTAGGTCCAAAGAATAAAACGTGATGAATTGATTGATATTGTGGTAAAAGATAGGCGATAATATGAAGGGTCGATTTAAATGTTAAGAACAGTGAAAGGTCTAAGTCCAAAAAAGAATAAAATGTGGTGAGTCAATTAGAACGATTAAAAGACTTATCACATGTAGAGAATGTAATCTGTCTCTAATCCATGTAAATTCTTGTTCACATTATGGACTTTTATTTTATTATCCAACAAGTCTAAATAAGTTGAGTTTATATTTGTTCAGATTTGACTTGTTTATTAATCGAGTTTTGAAATTTTCTTTTTTTTTTTTTATAAACAAACAAATTCGAACAATTCTTATTAAATCGAGCAACATCCATTTCTTAGCAAATGTATTGATTCGTTTGCAGTCCTAAATGCTACGAGTAAGGTCGTTTCTCTGGACAATTTAATAATGTAAGGATCTAAATGATACGCGTTGCCAAGCTTGTAGGGTGCCTAGCTTTCTCTCAACAAGATTTTACTTAATAAACACAATATTCTAAATGCTAAAGTCACATAAAAAGAAGCATTTATAGGTGATAACAGCACTTTCTTATACGTCATCACGGTTTAAAAACTACGATATATATTTCAGGGGTGCAAAGCAAATAATTGTGAGAAGTAGTTGAAATGGTGCCCATCTGAGTCTAATTAAAAGCATTTTATGGGTCCTTTGGAGGACACTCGGGTAAATAAAGCTCAAATTTCTATACACTACGCGTATTGGAAGGCATAGGAAGCTACAAGAACCCAACAAAGCTGACGAAAGCTGTTCTGTAATACTATGGAAACAATCAGGTGGATACATTAGATAGATTTATTGTACACAATTAGCGAAAAAGAAAAAAACACCAAGAAAAAATAGATTTTGAATTATTTATATCTTCATAAAAAAACATAGAGTTTCGCATAAAGAATTTTAAAGAGTTTAAAATGATATAATTATTGAATTTTAGAAAATAAAAAATAGATAAACAGTTAAATATTGTTGAATGAGATTATGTTGTTAATTTAGTGATATTTAAGAAAACTTTCAGCGTAGTTCTCTTTAAGAATTTTTTTTAAGAAGTTTATGTTACTAGAATTATCATGTCATGCGTCTAAATTTATGCATAAAAAATAATATTTTGCACTGTCAAACAAAAGATTTTGGCCAACAACTAAGCATTAACTAGATTTTGACGTACCTTTCATGCATAAACAAACATTAATTAACAAATGCATCTGTCCAAAACGGCTATATATAGCATCATTAATTCGGCAGCTTGGTCAAACTTGGATGGCTTAGTTGAATCAATAAATAAAAAGTTTCGAGTTGAGAATGATAAATCATGGGATTATATATAATAGTTGCAAGGCTATAGAAACGTGTGGATTAACCTTGTTTGTTCTTCGTTTTCATCCATACCGCAAGCAAGTACTTCTCAAACATTGTGACTGAAATTTTATGGACAGAACTCTCCTAGATTATTATCATCAATCAATCTAGAATGTGCTGAAATTTGACTCTGACAATGAATCAATTACGAGGAAATTCCATGATAGCTAGCACAACCCACCATTCGTGCTACTTGCTTCGTGGCATTCAAAGAGATTTGTGTTAGAGTTAATCTAGATTTGTTTAAAATTAAGATTTATTATTTAAGTAAAAGTTAGTTGAGTTGTGTTATGATTTCAGTATCAGATTAGAAATAGAAGCCATTGGTGTCTAATATAAAAGAAATTAAGAGTCTCAGTTTATTACATGTGGTTGGTTGATTGGTGTGATAAGTCAAAATAATTATTGAGAGATTTTATTTTTTTAAAATGCCTGCTTATCTTATTATAGGGGATATAATATTTTTTAGTTTTGAACCTTTGATTTTTTTACGTATGAGTTATAAAATTTTTTGATATTTCATTTGAATTTTAAACATTTTAATTTCTTACTAAATCAGTCTTTTTATTTACCAAAAGGAGTTAATTCATTAATAAATGAGTTTAACTTGATGAAAATTATTAAAAAAAAGTTAAATATGCAAGTTAATTATTTTTTTATTAACAAATATGTACATTAAATATTTTTTTAATCAATAAATATTCGAATTAAATGTACAAAATATATATTTTTTGATAAATTTTTTTTCAATTAGTGTATTTAACATTTTTTCAAATAATTTTTGTAATGTTAGAATCATTTTTTTAATAGATTAGTCACTTTTCGTTAATAGATGGATAGATAGTAATAGACTGATTTAATAAGAAATCGAAAGGTTTAGAAGTTAAATGAAATTTTAAAAAAGTTTAGAACTCATATGTAAAAAAATTACAGAGGTTTAGACTAAAAATTATGATATCTTCTTATTATTGTGTGATGTATACAGTTTAATAAAAAGTTGAGTTCATATAATTAAACTCTAATAGTAGTATTAGAACTAACTGAACTCTAGATCTAACAAATTAAACCTTGTCACTTGTAGTTCATGTTAAATCTAAGTTCGTCCTTACTATTGAGCTACCTATGAGTAGTTCAAAAAAACTAATTTGGTGTTTATCAATGGATAATCTTTCTAGATTAGTATCAAATTATTATTATTTTTTCCCCTACAAAAATAGGTTGGTACTATACTGAAATTTAAATCTAGCCGAACGTGTAGTTATACGTGAATTTATTACTAGACTCCCACATACGGCGGTTCCTATATATGCTATAGTCTTAAATCTGCGTCCCTACACATGCATTTGCAAATTACATATAAAATGACGATCACTGTTTTTTTTTTTAAACGTCAATTTTCATATAATTTCATAGCATCGAAAATCACAAAAATATCCATTAAATATAAATAAGCTGACAGACAATAACTAAAAATGCACTAGAGTAAAAAAAAAACATTATAGTAGTCTCCCAAAGGACACAGCTATTTATGTCGCAAGCCAAAAAATTTGGCCCACCCCACTAGACACAGCAAAAAACATCCAAATATAGCATGACACCATCGTGAACATGCCATCTAAATGACAAAAATTCCTCTTGTTTCCCAACTCGGAGCCACTTCTGCCACAACTATCTGCAAGAACCATCAGACCCACTAAAATGAAGATCACCTCAGCATCTGTATTGTCTAATAATCCTATATGATTATCTATTGATAATTGATATTCTTTATGTTAAAGCCATTCATTTTATTTTTCGGTTATAACAATATTCAAATTTATCTTCTTTGTTTTGTTTAGTAGGAAGTCTGTCAGATAATCTCCTACATAATAAGAGTAGTTTTCTAAATTCTCTTAAATCCCACAAGCTATTCAAAGATTAGATTCGAAGACGTCTAGAATAACTATTTAAATTTTAACCGCTTCCTCTTTATGTTAATAATATTATGTTAAAAGTATAGATAAAGACACAAAATATATTCGTAAAAGCATGCATAAAAGGTGTCATCAATCCGTGGGTAATAGTCTAGAAATCAAAACAAAGTGACTCTCTTATTTTGTTGAAGACAAAGAGTCCAAGATAATCGTCTGGATGTGCCATCAATTAAGCTTCACAAAAAGCACACGAGCCAGCTGTTTCAAAGACAGAGGACACGTGAAATTGGCACACGGTTTGGAGTTTGAGAATTCAATACGTGGAAGACATAGAGGAATAGCAAACAAGTGGACAGTATGGAGCACCCTTTTTGTATTTTTTTTATCCCCTCTTAATGAAGATATTGTTGATTTATCCCAAAAAAAAAAAAGAGCACTCTATGTGTTGGAAGGCTCACTTTTGGCTAGTCTCGAATTCACAAACTATCCTTCAGTTATAATTTAATATAGGGATATGATATTTTTCAGTTCTAAATTTTTTTAAAATTTTATTTGAATCGTTAATTTTTTAATTTTTTATTAAATCAGTTCATTCATTAATAAAAAATGATCAATTTATTAAAAAATAATTCTAACCTTACAAAAATTATTTGAAAAAAGGTTAAAAACACTAATTGAAAATATTTTTCATAAAAAAGTATGCACTTTGCATATTTAATTCGAGTATTTATTGATTAAAAAAATTTAATATGTATATTTGTTGATGAAAAAAATGTTTGACTTGCGTATTTAACTTTTTAAAATAAATTTCCATCAAGTTAAACTCATTTATTAATGGATTGACTATTTTTTGTAAATAAAAGGATTGATTTGGTAAGAAATTAAAAGTTTAGAACTAAAATGAAATATCAAAAAAAGTTTAGGATTTACATGTAAAAAATACAAAGATTTAGGACTAAAAAATATCGTATCCCGTATAAGTATATGCCCTTCCAAAGATTCTTAGAATTCACAACAAAATGTGCTGTGGTGACTGAACATCATGCCCAACAATTAATCTTGGAGGGAAAACAGAAACTTCATGGTAGAGCCCGATCTTGGCAGGTAAAATAGCAGCACCATAGTTTTAACACTCTATCTTGGGCCTGTTATTTTACATGCCTTAAGCATAACAGATTAAATTTTGTAGCCAAAATCTAATCTAAAACTTCATTTTTATTTTTTCTGGTTTATGAAACCAGTATTCAAATATGTTTGGCTCATGTAGAGGGCTCAAATTTTCTGGTTTTCAAACCAGTCTCCAAATGTTTGACTTCTCTATTTTTCCTCCTGAAGCTACATAGGGTTTTCAAGTTATTTTTTCTCCAAAAATTATTTTTTTTCCTCCTGAAGCTAAGTTTTTTATTTTTTCTCATTCTCAGATTTTTCGATTTTGTAACTAGTCTTCAACTGTTCGGCTTTTCTATATTTCCTCCAGAAGCCACAGGGGGACTCTCAAAGCCAAGTTCAATGTTTTTTCTCCCTGAACTTGCAATGAGGGTCTTCAATTGCACTGAAACTTGCCTGCTGGAGCCATCAAACTTTCTAGTTTGTAAAACCTGACTTGTGCTTCTTTATGTCTCCTCTTAAAGCCATGGAAGTCATCTGATTTGATAAAAAAAAAAAAAAAAAAGAAGGCTGATGTATCTACACTTTTCAATGGTTTAGAAACTAGTCATAAAAATTGATTTTCTTTGGCAAAAAATCTCAAAGATTTGGTTTTTCACTTTGGTGGAAAAAATTCTCTGATTTTTCCACTCAAAAAAATTTTCCCATTTTTTACTAAATCAAAGTCATTTGATTTGATTAAAAAAAGGCATTTGAAGTGTTTGAACTCTCTTTTATCTACTCTTGACAGGTCATTAAAGGATCTCATTGCTCTGATATAGCTGATGATTTTGAAAACTTGCTATAGAAATCGTTGCAAGGAGAAAGAGATCAAAAGATTTCTTCTACTTTTATTGATCATCAAATCTTATTATAGAACTATTTTTTTGGGATAAGTACATCTTCACAATTTTAAACTAATTAAGATAGTATATAGATAGAAAATTCAATCTAAAGACAAATTTAAATGTAGGCCTTGGTCTCCATAAGAGTCTAATAACTAATTGATTAACAACTAATCAATCACTAATTTAAAATTAAAAATCAAAGCTGAAGATAACAACAAAAAGTGTTGTGCTGGCTGAACAACTTCTCCAACAACTAATCTTGGAAGAAAAACAAACGATTAACAGTAGAGCTCGATCTTGGTAGGTAACATAGCAGTACCATAGTTAACAAATACCAAGGAAATAAAATATAGCGTTTAAATACTAAAATATGTGTTTTTTTTTTGTCAAAATTTTTTTAAGGAGTGACAAAAAAGGAAGCTGAAAGAGGGACCATGCTGTCTATAAATGGCCTTCATTGGATCATCATATTCAATCGAGCATAAACAAATATCCATCTCCTGTTGTCTCGTGAAAATGGCAAGTGAAGCACAACAAACGCCAAACAGTGAGCAAAACATCTTTCGTCCCTTAGCAAACTTTCCTGCTTCCGTATGGGGTTTTAGCCTTGCCTCGTTATCCTCACAAAACTCGGTAAGAGAACTATTTCTTCTTGCAATTATTTAGACAAATAGATTCTATTGTTCATAGTTGTTCATTCTTTTTTCTTTTTTTTTTCCTTGCTTTTCTCCTTTGCACATCAAATTTTCTAAAACAATAGTAAGTATTTCAATGCATGAGACTCTACCATAGGCGATGTGCATAGTTTTACCTTTATTTTTACAAAAAAAAAATATTATTTCCACAATTCAAATGCGTGACGTTTTCTTTCCACAATGATGTTGTAAAATGAAACTGATTCCTAATCAATAATGATTGCTCAGGAATATGAATCATATACCCAACAAGTAGAAGCACTGAAACAAAAGGTGAAGGATATGTTAATTGCTTCGACTGTGGATCCAGCCAAGAACATAGAGTTCATCGACTTATTATGCCAACTTGGTGTGTCGTATCACTTCGATAATGAGATTGAAGAGCACTTGAACCGTATATTTCAGGCCCTTCCTGACCTTCTAAACACTAATAACTATGGCCTCTGCACTTTCTCAACTCTATTTCGAGTTCTAAGACAACATGGTTTCCAAATATCTTCCGGTAGGGCCACTCAATCTCGTTGTGGGATGTCCAATCTTATCTCCAAATAATTGCACTAACATATTTATTTATTTATATTTTTGCGTAGAAGCACTGACATATTTATTTGTGATAGAATTTTTTTTTTTTTATTAAAAGGCTCGTGAGTGCCGCCAGTGACCCTTTTTATTTCCATATATAACTCAAGAATTTTTATGTGTTACAGCTGGCATCACGTAGCATTGTTCTTTGCGTCAAATAATGACCATGCCTTCAAATCGTACCCAAAAAAAAAAAAAAACCTCCCAAGTTAGAAATTAAAAAAAATTATAGGCATTATAATTTATATTATAAATTATTTTTTTATTAATATGGGACATTTATGGTATTAAAATTTGATTTTTTTATATATTGTATATGTTTGTTAATTTGACTTATTTCTCTAAATTTATTCTGTTTTATTTCAATTTTTTTATATCAAGTGTTAATAAGTCTAACACAAATCAAATAGATATATTAAAAAATATAATATCTTATATTAATAAAAAAATAAATTATAAAATAAATTATAATAATTATAAATTTTCCTTCTAACTTTGAGATTTATGGCCATTAGTTGACACCCATTAATATTTTAAACCAGTTTCTTTTTTTTTTCAAAATTTTTGTTTTATATAGTATAATTTTGTTGTCTATTAATAGACACATTAGATCGTAAATTATATAATAAATAAACCCCTTCTCATGCCCAAACAATAACTCTTATGCTTGAAACAATTTCAGATGTGTTCAAGAAATTCAAAGACAGCCGTGGTGAGTTCAAGAAAACCATTATGAATGATGTGGAAGGCATTCTTAGCTTTTATGAGGCTTCCCATTTGAGCATGCATGGAGAAGATATCCTTGATGAAGCATTTATGTTTACAAGATCAAATCTAGAGAACCAGCTGCCTGTGCAGTCAAGCCCTCATCTTACTGGGCATATAAAGAATGCACTGGTCCAGCCATTCCACCAAGGCATGCCAAGAATAGAGGCCAGAAAATTCATTTCTTTCTATGAAAAATGTGATTCTCAGAATCACATCCTTCTCAAGTTTGCAAAGTTAGACTACAATCGCGTATTGTCATTGCACCAGCAAGAGCTGGGCATTGTCTCAAGGTAATTATTATTATTATTATTATATTATTATTATTAGTGTTATTGTTGTCTGCCCCATAGACAGACATGGCATGTGCTATACTTCATGATTTTAAAATATATAGTCTATTATCGCACTTGCAATTGCGGTGGGTATATGACAAAAAAAAAAGGTTATTTTAATGTACAAAACTCTATGGGGCATGAAGAAGGGTTCAGATGCATTTATGCAATACGCACTCTTATTTACGCAGAACATTTCCACGACCCGAACCTTTATACTGTGTTTGAGAGGAAAAAAAAAGTGGAGAGTGAGAGAAAAAAAGTAAGAGAATTAAAATAAATTATTATATTTAAAAAATATTTGAATAGTGAGAAATAAAAAAAATTTTAATTCCTTTAATCTTGCTTACTCTATCAAAATTAATCTCTAAAAAATAGAAGAAAAGTTGTTAATTATTTAACTAAATTTATTAAATGACTCAATTACTTCTCAAATAATTTAAAAATTATAATTTTACCTAAATAAAATATTTTAATTAAATTTATTATAAAAAATATGTTTATTATTTTAATATATTTTATATTTCTCTTCCTCACATTCTATTCTTTCCCAAATAAAAAAATTTATAATTTTTTTCTCTCTTATCTCCTCTTTCTAAACACAAAAAAAGATAAAAAATATTCTCCTCCTTTAATAATTCTCTTCTCTACATTTTTCTCCCTCACTTTTTTCTCAATCAAAAATTTTATTTAAATACAAGATGAACGTCTTGGTCACAACGAAACAATCCTGCCGCATGTTAGGATAAGACTGTCCCCTCCTACCTACGTGGCACAACACCAACTTTAATTACGCCACATTAACTCTACCTGTGAGTTTTATCTAAAAAAAACAAAAAACAAAAAACCTCTACTTGTGAGTGCATTGTCTACATTAGTGCATGACTGCAATTGTTTGCAACCATAGAGTCATCTGTTACCAGCAATTTATGGTGCGTACTTCCTATAATTATTCACTTGCTTTGCAAGTACAACGCAGACACGATTTTCAATTTTATAATATATTTTCCTAATTTTATTTCAATTAAATCTTATTTAAACTATTTTTATCTATTAAAAAATTTATTAAATTATAAATTATATAATATAATAATTTTTTTTTATAATTTTTACCTTTCCCTATTTAAAATTTAAATTTAAAACCTTTAAAATAAAAATTTAAACTGTAATCGTCAGGCTGTCCATTAAAAGATTAAATTTTTTTTTTATTTTCAATCACTTTTAAAATTGAATTAACGTGAATTAGAAAATCCCGCAATTAATTTTAAAATCCATACGTGTCACACTTCAATTTCTTCAGATGGTGGAAAGACTTAGATGTAGTGGATAAACTTCCTTACGCAAGAGATAGAATTGCGGAGACATACTTCTGGGGGAGCTGGAATAAATTTTGAGCCTCAATACGCTCTAGTTCGTATATTGGTTGCCAAGTTCCTGAAGATCCTTTCACTGATAGATGACACGTATGATGCATATGGTACTTTTGAAGAAACCCAGCACCTAACAGAGGCTATTGACAGGTTTTCTTTTTTTTTTTTTTTTTCTTTTCAATTAGATGCAATTATTGTTTATATAGTTGCATAATTTTGTATTCTAGTTGAGCGCTGATACAATTTTGTATCTTATATATATAATTTTTTATTTACTTGTGATCCAAAATAATATTATACTTACATTATTCTGGATAGATCTTCTAACTATCTTTTTTTTTTTTTAGTAATTATTTATATCAATTATTATCTTATATACTGGATATTACCTTAATGGAAGGACTCAAAAAATCTCTCTATATTGATTTGGTTTTCAAAAATTTCAGGTTTGATAGTCATGCAATTGATCATCTACCAGCTGACTACCTGAAAACTGTTTATAGTGTACTCTTAAATCTTTTTGATGAAATGGAGTGTCTGGCATGCAAGCAAGGAAGATCCCATTTGATCATTTATGTGAAGGAGGAAGTAAGATTCTATCAAGTTTTATTATACACATAATTTTTCCAGTGTTATTATTATTATTATTATTATTATTATTATTATTATTATTTTGTTTATCTCAGTTGAAACAAGTAGTGCGAGGCTACCATCAAGAAGCCAAGTGGGTTAACGATGGATATGTGCCCATGTTCAGTGAATATATGACCAATGGATTAATCACAAGCACTCTTGGTGCACTTCTAGCAGTATCATTTTTGGGATTAGGAGAAATTGCAGGGATCAATGAATTTGAATGGCTACGAAGTGTTCCAAGAATTGTAAAAGCCTCGCAGCTAATTACCCGTTTAAAGGATGACTTAATGACGCATCAGGTAACTGCGCTAATCACTCCTTTCACCGCACAAAATTAGCATCCACCACTGTGATTAGAGACACAATAATATGATTACTACGGTCGAATGGTATCCTCTAACTCACAATCCAGCAACCTTAACATTACACATCCAAAATTGTGGTTGCACTTAGCGCATTGACCACTGTGGCCCTATGACTTAAAATATTGTTGTCATGATCGAACTGATTATTGAATTAGAAAAATTAATAGTTTAATGTTCAATCGATTTAAATAGTATTAGAACCGGTTATTTAACAATAAATGTATATTTATAAAAACAATTTAAAAAATATTAATTATAGATAGTGATTTGATATTAATTTTCCAGTTTGAAGGACTAAAGTGCAAATTTTGATCAAATGTAGCACTAAATTAAAAATTTTAATTGAATTAAGTGTTATATTATAATTTAAATAAAATTTAGAGTCAAATTATAATTTATAATATTTATTGTTCTAGTTCATTAAGTTAAACTGGTCTGATTTTTATCAATTTTTGACCAGTTTTCAGAAACTCTTCAAAAACTGGCCATGAATTGGACCGAAAAGATAGTTGGTCACTGATTGAACTAGTTAGACCAGTCGATCTAGTCTAGTTTTGTTAACATTGATTTAAAACTTAGAACTTTCTAAGTCTTACAGTACTAAAATTACTTGAATTGAGTATTTAGAGCCATCAGTTCATTAGTTTTACGTCAGGGAGGAGGTCAGATTCGACCCCTACATCTTTCAATTAGTTGTAATGCGAGCATTATTCCTTCTTTAAGACCAAACAAAAAGCAAACTAAATTTCTTGTACTCTAATGAAATACATATGCCATCTTCAATTTTTCTCTAACTACTATGATGTTTCATTATACATTCTAATTAAATAAGGATGAGAGGAAAAGGGGATTCTGCATTTTTGGGGTGGATTGCTACGTGAAGGAATATGGCGTCTCAGAAAAGGAGGCAACTGAAGAACTCCAGAAAATGATTGCAAATGCGTGGAAGGACATCAATGAGGAGTTCATGCGACCAACAACTTTGTCAAAGCTTCTCCTTATGCACGTTGTTAATCACACACGCATAATGGAAGTTGTTTATAAGTTCCACGATGGATACTCCCACTCCTTGTTTATGAAAGATGACATCATATCGTTGTTCCTGGAACCCCTGCAAATTTAAGGTTAAGTTAAGGTCTATCAATGAGTTTTGTCTCAATGGTACTAGTGATCTAAGTCATAATATTGAGCGTTGAATATATTTTACATGTTTGCTACTAAATAAGAACATAATGTCTTGGTTTATTCATTGTGTGCTTCTAAGTGAATTGTGTATTACCTTTTGAGACTAATAAGATTGAGTGTTTGTTTTAGTTTAACCACCTTATAATTCGTTAATAACAGTATCAATTCAGCTATAGCAGGAATTGATTGAACTAACAATGGTATCAGCTCTGACGCAACGAACATGCAAGGTGTTTTGATCAAGTTGAATTAGCAGAGATGGACGTTAGTTATATATCAGATCTGCGGTTCGAATTTATATTTCTGCTAAAGTTTTATCCTTATGGCCAACTAAACTATACTTAGTGCTCACAATAGGCAAGATTTTAACGTGACGTCTACTGCAACATTTTAGGATGCAATATTGTTATGACTAGTGTGACGCGCTATGGCTACAATAACGGCAACGATGGCAGTTGGCTGTAACTACAACAATAATTATCCTGGTGACTTAATTGTAATTTACGCAGCCCGGATCAAAGGATTTTTTTTTTTTCTTTTTGAAAAAATGGCTTGAACAAAATACTGTATATGCACATATTGTTGATGTGTGAGAATTAGAAGACCACTGCCCACTTTTTTTTTTTTTTTTTTGGGTGGGATAAGTGATTAGCAAAAACTTTATTTTAAATAAATAGTCGGTTACAAAAAACAAATAAATAAAAGAAGCTCTGTCGGTGTGATCCAAAGTTGAATTATTGGAATCAATTATACGCACATTATTAACCAACCAACTGGAGCTTTCTTGTTTTCAGAATGGATAGTGGGGTTGTTGTTGACTGCGAAAGCTCTTTGTACTGCTTTCCTTGGTACATTTTGGTGGACTGTTGTCTTTTGCTTATGTTTGGTGCAGGTTAGACATTCTATGCAATATTTGGGATTTTTGCTTGCGTTCTATACAGGTTGGAGTTGAGGGCTTTCTTGGGTTCCTATAGCTCGTTTACGTTTTTGTAGAGGAGTGGATGTGCCTACTGATCAGTATGGCTATTGGTTTTCGTTGGTTGTTAGACTTGGTTTTGATTGGTTATTTGATTGGATCTGTTGCGAGAGGGGGAGAGTTGGTGGTTGGACTGGGTTTTTTCCAGTTGCTCTGTTTCTTGGCTGCAGTTGGAGGCTGCTAGTGGTGATTTGTGTGGAAAGGTTTATGCCAGCTGCATAGGGATTGATGATGATGATGAAATCTGGATTGTTCTCTTTGGACGTCACATAAAGCTTGGGCTGTGTAGCTGTTGTCTTTGGCAAGAGGTTTGTTGGTTGGGTGTGTAATACGAGGAGCTGGTGATGCAAATGTGAGAGGATAGGCCGGTCACAACTTGTTTTAGGGGACAATTTATTTGGTGGTCGCAATTTATTTCGGTTTCGTTTTGTTTGTTTTTTTTCTTCTGGATCTTTAATTTTTAAGGGGTCTGCAGGAATTAATTTTTTAGTGAAAATTTAACTTTTAAGAGGTGTTTCATTTTGAGGAGTGTTAGAAGCCATACATAAACCATATTATGCACTATTTTAAGTGTACCTTGAATTAAGGACTGCTATATTTTAGAAGACTTCTTAATATAATGACTTGCCCGTTAAAAAAAAATAAAAAAAATAAAATTAAAACTATAACAGCGGTGCCTTTTTCTCTGGGTTGTTTACAGCTAGAAACTGATTGTATGCTCTTGATTTACTTCGAGTGTATAATAGCTGTTTTGTCTTTTTGTACGTGGAGGTGACGACAGATATGTCTTTGTACATGGGGCTGATAGCGGATATTGACACCGTGAATAAAATGGAGTGAGAATTGCTAATCAAAAAAAAAAAAAAAAAAACTTAAAACTATTGAAATGATCATGCCAACAGGGAACCTTTTTGCCGTTCAAGAAAAAAATATATATCAATTTTGCAATTTATTTGCATTTGTTTTCTATTACTTTGAATTAGGTATGGACTGGGTTCGGTTCGGTTTTAGTATCAGTTATGAAACCGACAGTTCCTGTTCCAAGGCTTTGTGGAACCAAACTAAACTGCAAGTTGGAGATTTGGTTACGGTTCAGTTCTTACTGTAAGTTTTGGTTTCGGTTCCAATTAATTCTAAGTTCTGGTTCAATTAAAGGCTCTAGTTTTGGTTCGATTCAGCTCTAGTTCCAAATCATCCGGTTTGATCTAATTCAAATAAATTTGGCAAGGTTTGATCACTTTTTTCTTATAAATTAGAAATATTTTGATTTTTTAATAATTAAAGAACATGTAAATCCTTGGATCAAAGTAAATCTTACTGTTGATTCCATTATTATTTTATTTTATTTTACTTTTTTAAAAGAACTGTTGGTTTAACGGATGGTTTGGCTGGTGGTTTGACCGTCGGTTTGCAAGCATCGATGAAGCTGACAGCCCAAAAATCTTAAAGAGGCAGAACCGCAACCGGACTGCCCCTCCCTCGATTTTGGTTCAATTCCAATTTCAGGTTTGTTGGATTTCTGTTCAGTTCCAGTTCCAGTTCCAGTTCCAGTTTCAACAAAATCTGTGGCCATGCTACTTTTTGTTGGGCATTTTACTTCCACTTATAATTTGTGTTTTTTCTTTTGGCCAGTAATTGTCATGTTGGGATAGCTATTGATTCTTGAGGTGTATTTTTTCCTTTTTAATGAAAGAGATTATTGATTTATATAAAGAAAAAGTTAATGGCAACTCTTAAAAATAACTCCAAAATTGAAATAATATCCCTTGAAGTTTAGTTCTTTTTTTAGTTCTATTTCAAAAAAATAAAAAAAAACGATCTTTAATGTGTTAAAGTATTCCCCCTTTTCTCTGGAGAAACCTATTCGTAGTGGTTACTAAGTCCTTAAGACGGGAGAACGAGCATGCAGACCGATAGAAGACTCAGAGATTGGCCAACGTGACGTCATATTAATGTTAGCATGACGTAATGCTGAAATCAGCATGTCACTTATATTTCATTTTGCTTTTAAAAATTTAATTTTTTTTTCGTCAAAATTCAATAAATGTTCAACAAGTGCAATAAAATGAGTGACAAATATCACAGAATGTGTAAAGCCGCGTAATTTTTTAACCGTTTATTGCATATGTTTTCGAGCTTATTGCATATTTTGTTATCTTTAATCACTGCGCCGAAAATGGAATCAACCGCTGCTTGAAGGCATAAAAACGCTGCCTATTATCTAAGGCAACGATTTTGCAACTGCGGCGCCTACAATAGTCTTTGTTCAACAAATTACAATTATTATGGTCAGGTGATGCAGCTCAGGTAACCATGGTTTTTCTCAAAGGCGAAAAAAGAAAGGAAAAAATAAAAATTTTATTTATTATTTACACGAATTTTAAGAATTTTACTCGTAATTTCTTTTTATAATTTATCTTTTGTGTTTCTGTCATGAATTATTATTATTTTTTTTTTGTTAGTAAGTCATAAAATTTGATATATGATAGTCTAGTTAGTGTCATGTCTTCAAACTCAAATATTATATTACCTCCGATGACGACGTGGTATCTAATAATTTTTTATAAATTTATTTTTCAATAATTTTTATTTTTAAGTTTTTAATTTTTTCAAAAGTTATTTTCAATAAATAGTATAATAATTAAAATATTTTAAAAAAAGTTGGAAATTCCTAGATTTCCATGGACGACCGCATCAACGGCCACCGGCAGCCAACTCGGCCTTCTCAAACTTTGTCCAATCCAGATTCCTTTCCAACAACATCACAATTTATCAGTATCAATTCTTCAAGATCCCAACTCATAGCAATCCCAATGGCCTTCACCCCGTCAGCATAAGAGGTGGGAGTACCCTAAAATATATTGCAACAGCCGAGAGGAGAAGATTTTTTGGATCTAAAGGTAATCGGATCGTGTTTTTGCAAATTACATGTGGAGTTGATGATAAATTGAAGCAAACCCTCTCTACTGCCACATCATAAACAAACAGGAAATTCAAAGAATGACAATTCTCCGCCAATTTCAACAAAACCCCATCAAATATACCCCTACAGGTTCGTAGTTCCACTTTTTTGAAGACTCCGCAAGCACCTGATAAATGAGAGGAAGGACCCTCCATCACCAATTCCTTTGGAAACTTCGTCTTCTATACAATATAAGCTAGAATCTAAAACAGAGAAGACCAAGTTGGCTGCCCACGGTGGTTCGTCGTCCATAGAAATTTAGGATTTCTTCTAAATTTTTTCAGTATTTTGATTATTATACTATTTATTAAAAATAACTTTTAAAAAAAATAAGATTTTCAGAATCAAATCTTTTGAAAGAAAATATTAAAATAATTATTAAATGTCATGTCATCATTCAATTAAATGATCAAATAATGACATGACGTTATAACATGATATTGACTAAAATGTTATCTGTTAAACTTAATTGTTTATTAACAAAAAAGGGTGAAAAAAATCAATGGCAAAAACATTGAAAGTAAATTAAAAAAAAATATTGGAAGTGAAATTAAAAAAAAAATATAGATGATAGGTGATATCTATTTTTTTACCAAAGAAAAATTAGAATTATAATTCGTTAGGTGCTTAGTAAAAAAGTTTGAGTTTCAAAAAAAGATTTAAAATAGTGCTGACATTATCTGGGTCGAACTTATGTTTCTTTCTCTCCGTCGAGCAACTTTTCCGGAAAGTGGTAATGGTCTCTATTGGATCGTCATGATAAGAACTTTAAGAATTGTCTAGAACACTAGCGTGATTATTTGGCATCAAACATTTCAAATCGCTTTGCGATCGTTAAGAATTGTGTAGAACTTGTAACGAGTGTAAATCTTAAATTTGTAATAATTAGATTCAAAAATATAAAATTAAATTATAAATAAATATTTAAAATAAAAAAAATTTACGTAGAGTTGATTTTCGTAGTTCTTCCGATTAATATTCTTTTGTGACTCTATTAAGAGTTGTACGAGTTTGATCTTGACAGCAGTAAATTTCACAGTTTTTTCTTGAACTGGATAGAATGAAACTGGATCTGAAATAAACGTCTGAACTACATTTAAGAACTGCAGAGATCTGATTTGAGCGATCTGACTTGAATTCACCGATAGTTGAAGGGACTTATTCTCGGATGAATTGCCTAAATTTTACTGAGGGCCGTATAAGATTTAATCACAGCTGAATTTGTAATATTTTGATATTTTTAAATTTATATTCTCATAAATTCAGATTTAGAGCGATCAGAAATTTAGAAATGAAAACAGGAAATTTTTTTGGGTTTACACCTGAAATATCTCTAAAAAAGAAATTAGGAAAATATACTGCAGAGTAAAGCACGTAAGAAAAAAAGAAATTTTCTTAAAAGATTTTTAAAATTTTTTTTTCCTCAAAATTTCTGTATTTTTTTATTTACAAATTTACTAAATATTAGATTGAACTAAAATGAGAGTACCTATTTATAGGCCCTAAAAAAAAAACTGTATTACCGACCTTGGTAACATTCGCTTTGCAGCTGCCAACCGATTTTTTTTTCTTTTTTTGTTAAGCGTTTACAGAACTTTAGCATGATTGGCGTCAAATCTTTCAAATCGCTTTGCGATGTTTAATAATTGTGTAGAACTCTAGTTTGACGACTGGCATCAAAATTTTCAAATCGCTTTGCGATGGTTAAGAAACTCTGGCATAATTGGCATCAAATCTTTCAAATCGCTTTGAGATGGTTAGAGCAGGACATTAGCATTATTTGCGTCAACATGGGCCATTGCGTGGGACATTAGCATTGTTGGCGTGAACACGTTTATATTATGAGAGGTGCTGCATAAGATTTTTAGGAAAAAACAACTAACCCCTATTGCGTAATTGTAAAGTTTTAACATCAACTGGGGCCAGTTAATTCGCCTGGAAAAATTGCAAACCGATTCATAGTCTAATCCAGTTATACTAAACAACTGAAGATAAGTAAACCGATTTTAATACTTGTGAACCAGTTGGTTTGATCTGCATCTGGAACTAGTGAACAGAGAGCCAGATTTTTCTAGGTTTAACAAAATTTCATGTTAGGTTTGAAAGAATCAAATCTTAGAAAGAATCAAGAGTTTAGGACAATTGGGGTATAGTCTCGTGGCTAATAATTTTATAACTTAAATTAAGATTTAAAATTCGAACTCTAAATTTATTATTAGTTAAATTCTCTTCTCTTACTCAACTAAACTGATAAAGGAAAAGGAAAAAAAAGAAAAAAGAACCAATAAATTATGGAAGGGACTGGCAATGAAAACGTAGTGGACTTTCGAGTGTCTGAAGGTGTCGATAAGTGTGGCCGCTGCTTTGATCGTGATTGTGTTTTGGATCACTACTCCGTGAATCCACAAATCACAAGTTTCATCTTTAGCCAGCCATGCGACAAGTCACAAGTGCGGCTGTATAGAAATGTCGGCTTGTAGCAAAAAAAAAAAGAAAACACATGACAAAAATTAAGCTTCTTTGTGATCGTTTGTCGAAATTATAGATTATAATCACTGTAACAGGTAAATTTTGAGCCTGTAACAGTTAGACGGGATGACCTTTCTTCTCCTTTCTCTTGAAATTCTGCAATTGGTTCCATCTTTCTTGTAACAGAGGAGTAAAGGTCTGGTATGTGGTAAAAATCAGTTGAGACTAAGGCTGGATTTCAAACTCAAATCCTCCGTCGCTTTTATATTTTTGAGCCGTTCACAGTTTATACTCATGCGGGTCAAGAGTTGGATTGAATTTTGAACCCGGGTTCTGGACTTGTGTCTGGAACTTGAGATTTTTAAATTTTGGGTTTTTGGATTGGATTTGGGTCGAGTGTTTGGGCTTCTAGACTTGAATTTTTGAATTTGGGTCGAGTGTTTGGGTTTTGGACTTGGACTTAATTTTCAGGCTTTTGAGTTGGGTTTGAGTTTTTTGATTTAGGTTCAAGTGTTTGAGTTTGAATTTTCGGGTTTGGATTTTCGCTTGGACTTTTAGATCGGGACTTCCGATTTTGTTTTTTGATTTTTTTTCTTCTTTTTTGATTTTTTTTCTATTTTTTTCTTTCTTTTTTTATTTTTTGATTTTTTTGATTTTTTTGATTTTTTTTATTTCTTTTTGATTTTTTTAAACATATTTACACATAATACTGTTTCAGAAATTTACCATTGATCGGGCCAATTCGGACACTTTCTTGGTCTGACAGCATATAAGAGTTGTGAGTATAGGCCTCCTGCACTAAATATGGCACATCCCATTTGGAAGTAAGCTTGTCACCCGGCCGATGCTTCATGTTGATGGGTCATCGTATTGTAAGAACAAGGTTTTCAACTTGAAAAGATCGAGGACGGACCCTGCGGTTGAATGTGTTGGTGAGCCGGACTTGGTAGCATTCGAGTTGCTATTGTGCTTCGAGTCTCCTTTCATCAAGGGCTTCTAACTCATCCAGACATAGGCGAGCATTCTCCTCCTGTGTGAGTCCTTCTAGAACAGCCATACGCATAGATGGAATCTGTGTTTCCAACGGTAGTATTGCTTCGACACCGTAGACAAGTGAGTATGGCGTCACCTGTGTTGGAGTCCGGTAAGTTGTACAATACGCTCATAATGCCTCTGGAATTCTGTCATGCCAATATCTTTTTGATTTAGAGACTACCTTTCACAATAAGTTGCATAAAGTCTTGTTGAATGCTTCGGCCAAACCGTTAGCCGGGGTATTGTACATAGACGACTTGTACTGCTTGAACTTGAACTTCTCATAGAGCTTGTCGATCAAGCTGTTGTAGAACTGCTTGCCATTATCAGTGATGATGAATCGAGGGACTCCATAGCGATAGATCAGCTGAGTCTGGATGAAATTGGCAACATGCTCCTTCTTTACCTCTCTAAGTGGAATAACTTCGGCCCATTTTGAGAAGTAGTATGTTGCTGCGAGGATGTAAAGGTGACACAGGGATGACTTTGGCAAGGGCCCTACTAAGTCGAGACCCCAAGCTTCAAAGGGCCAAGACGAGACAGTTGGATGCAGTGGCTCTGGTGGTTGATGTATGTAATTCGCATGAAATTGACAAGCTTGACATGTTTTAACAAACTTAATTGAATCACGTACTATAGTTGGCCAATAGTATCTCATCCTTCTGAGCTGGAAGTACAACTTAGACCCTGATTGATGTCCGTCACAAACACAAAAATGTGCTTCAGCGAGAGCTTGTTTTGCCTTTTCATTGCCTAGGCAGCGAAGTAAAACTCCATCAAAAAATTTTCGATACAGAGCATCCTTGAGATATATGAAGTGGGGAGCTCGTCGTTGAATTTCTATTTTATAACGACAATCTTCGGGCAGCTTCTCGTGCTGTAGGTAGTCAATGATTGGTTGGCGCCAATCTTCGTCCTCCGCGAGACGTACAGATACAGTGTTGGCTGCTATAGTTTCTTCATCATCCTTCTGTGACACTATCCATTTCTGACATACGGCAATAACTGTAGCCTGAATTTCTGACTTTGCAAGAGAAGTGGCCAGGTTAGCCAACGCGTTTGCCTGAGTGTTTTCTCGTCGAAGCACATGCTCTAAGGTGATGCTTTCAAATTCATCCATTAGCCGTCGAGCACGTTGATGGTAATGCGCAAGGTCCTTTTTCTTCACGTCATACAACTCTGTAAGTTGGTCGATGACGAGCTAGGAATCTCCATGAATTTCTATAGTTAGAATCTTCATATCGACAGCCATTTGAAGACCAATGATTAAAGCCTGGTATTTGACAATATTATTTGAATATAACTCACCGAGTATGATAGCATATGGTAGTATTTGTCGTTGAGGAGTGACAAACACTATGCCGGCACCAGCACCATCACGTCTTGCCGCACAATCAAAGAACATTGTCCATGGTGACAGTGTCTCAATGTAAAAGACCTCTTCATCCGGAAGATCATCTGTGAACTCCCAATTCGACGGGACATGGTGATCTGCTAGGAAATCTGCTAGGGCTTGTCCTTTTACTGCTTTTTGAGGCACGTAGACAATGTCGTAGCTCTGTAGGATTACTACCCACTTGGCAAGTCATCCTGACAAGATTGGTCTAGATAAGATATATTTGATAAGATCAGCTCTGGCAATGAGATGTACCGTGTGAGCTTGCATGCAGTGCCTTAGTTTATTAATGGCGAAGAATTGTGCTAGACATGTCTTTTCAATGGGCGAATAGCTCAGCTCTGGACCGTTTAGTATTTTGTTCAAGTAATACAGAGCAACTTCCTTTCCCTGCTCATTTTCTTGTGCAAGCAGGGCTCCCAAAGACCTTTCCTGCACTGCAATATAGAGAATCAGTGACTTTTCTTAAATTGGAGTACCCAGGACTGGTGAATTGGAAAGGTACTTTTTTATATTCTCGAAGGCTTTGCTGCAAGGTTCGTCCCACTCGAAGTTAACATTATTCTTCATCAACCGATGGAAAGGTTGACACCTCCCAGCTAAGTTGGAGATGAAACGACGAATGTACGTCAGCTTTCCTTGTAGACTTCACAGTTCATGCAGGTTTTTAGGTTCAGGTATCTTTTGAATTGCCTCAACCTTTGACTGATCAACTTTGATTCCACGATGATGCACCACGAGCCCAAGAAATTTGCCTGATGTGACACCGAATGCGCACTTGAGAGGATTCATTTTGAGTTGATGTTTGCGAAGTCTTTCAAACACCGTTTTGAGATCCTCGGGATGGTCTTTGCGCTCCTTAGTCTTTACTACTAAGTCATCAATATAACATTCTATAGTCTTGTGCAACATGTCATCAAAATTTTTTTGCATGATACGTTGATAAGTGGCGCCAGCATTTTTTAATCCAAACGGCATAACTTTATAGCAGTATATACCTTTTGGGGTGCAGAATGCTGTCAACTCCTCATCTTCTGGTGCCATTCTGATTTGGTTATAGCCTGAAGAACCATCCACGAAGGACAATGCTTCGTGACCCATTGTTGCATTAACTGTGATCTCCGTTATGGGCAACGGAAAATCATCTTTCGGACAGACCCTGTTAAGATCTCAAAAATCAGTACATACCATTAACTGTCTATTCTTCTTTCTTATCAGGACTATGTTGGCAATCCACGTTAGGTAGGTGACCTCTCGGATAAAGTTAGCATTGATCAGCTTGTTAACCTCCTCCTCGATTTGTGGAATGAGTTCCGAGCGGAACCGTCGTTGTGATTGCTTGACAGAACGAACACCCTTCTTTACTGATAGACAATGCACCGCAATCTTCAGGTCAAGTCCACGCATTTCTTTGTAACTCCATGCGAACACGTCATTATATTGACTTAATACCAGAACATATTATTGCACTTCTTCTGCAGTAAGTAAAGCACTTACAAATATAGGTCGGGGATCTTCCGGAGAGCCAAGATTGACCTCATTGAGATCATCAACAGTTGCTTGGCCACCATCTTCAAGTTTCGGGGGAACCTCCTTAACTTCGCCGTCTGATGAGTAGGAATCAGCCTCCTCGCTAATTGTGACATGAAATGCAGAGCTCCTAACTTCATTTTCTTTGTTTGACTAGATAAGCCTGTCTTGTTTCGTGGTAGTGGTGATGGCACGTGCATCAGCTGCTCTGCTTCAGCTCTTTAGCGTGATCCGCACAGGTGACTTTTCCTAATAGCCTAAGCCAGGTCGGGACGTTGATAATTGAACAATTGCGTCACTTGTAGATGGCAGTGTACCCATTGTGCTCGGGTTTGAGAAGTCATAGCCCGCCTTGGCCAAAAGCTTGTATGCATTATGATCAAATCCTTCATGTGTTCTTCTTTCTGGAAGTGAGCCGCTTTCGACTGCCCCCGTGTGTGGTCTGACGAAGCATTTCAATGGTTTGGAGGATAAAACCGGCTCAATCTTTGGTATCGGCAGAGTATAAGTCTCCTTCAGGTTGTGTAGTTCTTTTGTCTTGGATTGACTGTGTCCTCGCTCCTGTTTAGGATCAATACAATAAGAGAAAGGGGGTTGACCTTCTGGGCATCGTGACTTTGGCACATAGCGTAGGACTGGAGTGGAGATCGAAGACGCAACATCTTTCGGACGAAATTTAGCAAGTTGTGGCAGCTTTTCATTTGTCGGAGCCTGAGGTTGAGCATTGACAGGTTCTTCAATAGCTTTTCCCCTTTTGTGGATGCCCCCAGTCCAAGTAGCTTTTGATGGAATGATCTCCGGATTGTCTGTGTCAGTGTAGAAGACTACATCCGCTAAATGTGATTCAGCATCATCAAACGGCTTGAAGTCAACATTGACCTTTTGAACGCCACCATTGTAGTACTTGAAGCACTGATGTAGGCTTGAGAGTACAACTCCATTTCCATGAATCCACGATCGTTCTAGCAACATCTTATACGTGGTACGTGCATCAATTACATGAAATATAGTACTAGAAGTGAGATTACCGATAGTTAGCTCCAAGCGAATCATCCCAATTGCTTTTTGTCTTCCTTGATTAAAGTCACGAATCATCAAGCGGCTGTCTGATAACTCATCAATGCCGATGCTAAGCTCTTTTATGGTGGATTTTGGGATAATATTGACTGCTGAGCCATCGTCGATCAGAATACGTCGGACCTTCTATTCTCTCACATAGCCTGATACATACAGTTGCCGATTGTGGGGTTTGGACCCTAGTAGGAGATCCTCATCTGAAAATGAGATAATGGAGTAACATCCGACGTGGTTTTGGCTCGTCTGATGCTCCGTCGAGCTGAAATTACTCGATGGAAGAGATCCAGCTGAGGTATGGAGAGTGTTCCTGACTAGGTTCTGCCATACTTCTGTTGATTGCAAAGTTACAAACAGCTGAGGGTTATCGAGAAGAGTTGGGTTGAGTTATTTGAGTCGGAGGATTTACCTTAGCTTTAGCTCCCACTTTTACTGGTGCGGCTTCAACAGTCATCACTTCTTTTCCTTTTTCTGAACTGTTGGGTTTTCTTAATCTCCCTTCTGCCTCCTTACTGATCCAATTGGATGGGAACCGTACTCCTGGAAGTCTGGATGCTTATCTTCATATCATGTGCGCGGGTCGCCAGTTCTTTGACGGTTCGGGGTTTGATGCCTTGCAGGATGTATAATAGCTCCCAATGCATTTCCTGGATGCACATCTCTACGGCAGAAGTCTCCGTCAGGCGATCTTTGCATCCAAGCTGAGAGCACGCCATCTGTTGATGTATTCGATAATGAGCTCTCATTTCCTTTGTTTGGTGCTGGTAAGCTCCATCATACTTACCGTCCTTCGAGTGCTGAAAAATATGTTGAGGAACTCTCGTTGTAGCTGTCCCTAACTGTCGATCAATTCTGGTTCAAGATTTATGAACTAGGTAAAAGCAGTCTCCCTGAGTGAACGAACAAATTGCTTCACCAAGAGATCTCCGTAAGTCCCTGCGTTGTTGCAGGTTTCAACGAAGTGGATGATGTGCTGTTTGAGATCGCCTCGTCCGTCGAATTGTTGAAATTTGGGCAACTGGTAGCCCAAAGGCATGCTGAGACTTTCGATCCGTCTGGTTTACAGTTTGACGTACATCTGTGATCCTTGGATGAATGTAGCTTGTTGCAGGCGGATCGTATTAGCTATCATTTCCTACAATTGTTAAACATATAATGAAGCTACAAAATTTGAGGGTGGCAGCTGTGTAGAACCACCTACTTGCTTTTATGCAGTGAAGATGTCAGCTGGTGTGGCTTATGGAGTGAAACCGGGTGGATATGGTTGCTCGTCGTGGATCTCGGGATCAATTTGGATCGGGACCTTTTCTTTGAGAGCGGCGATCTGTTAATCTTTTTCCTCTACGACCTTAATCAGTTGCAAAATCTTGTTCTCCAATTCTGAAATCCTTTCTTCTGTGCTGGTTGTATTGGTCATCATGATGGCAACAGATGAGGCTTCGCGAAAGACTGAGAGAGAGCTCTTCTAATTCTTCTGTGTGGATCTCTACAGAATGAGTTGGATTTTGTTGAGCGGGCTTCGTCGTGTTGCGTCCGACTTCGATCGGGGTGGGTGATCGACTCCTCCATGCGGCAAGAGAGTCAGGGGAGAGATCCTGTTGTTGTGCGAGCTGTGGACTTTCCGTTTCGATATTTTGTCGGGTTTGGACGACAAGAAATTGTGTCCGTCTGCGGGTTTCTGGACCTGAGTACTAAGGTAGAGTAGTCGATGCAGGCAGTGGAGCAGTTGCCTTCTTTTTTGTGGCAGCGATTGTACTCCTTTTTGGTGCCATTTGATATGTTGGATACTTGTTGGAAATTTTCTTCTCTTTTTTTTTTCTTTTTTTTTGTCCTTTTTCTTATTTTTTCTTTTTCTCTTTCTTTTTCTTCTTTTCTCGGCTCTTTTCTTTTTTTCTTTTTTTTTGTTTTTTTTCTTTTCTCCGCTGTTTCTTTTTGCTTTTTTTTTTGTTTTTTTTAAGGAATAAAAATGGGAGGTGAAGAGGTTTCATCGAGCATGCCAAAAATTTGTAACGGGTAAATTTCGAGCCTGTAACAGTTAGGCTTGAAAATATAAAAATAAATTACAAATAAAAATTTAAAATAAAAGAAAATTTACGTGGGGTCGATCTTCGTAGATCCTCTGATTAGTGTTCCTTCGTGACTCTGTCAAGGGCTGTACGAGCTTAATCTTAATAGCAGTAAATTCCACAGCTTTTTCTTGAACTGGATAGACTGAAACTGGATCTGAGGTAGACGTTTAGACTACGGTTAAGAACCACAGAGACCTGATCTGAGCCGATCTGGCTTAATTTCACCGAAGGACGAGGTGGCTTGTTCTCGGATGAGTTGCCTGAATTTTGTTAAGGGCCGTATGAGGCTTGATCCCAGCTGAATTTGTATTAATTTGATATTTTTATATCTATATTCTCATAAATTCAGATCTAGGGCGATCAGAGAATATAAACTCAAAAATAAACTTAGAAATGGAAACAACAAATTTTTTGGAGTTTACACCTGAAATATCTCTCAAAAAGGAGTTAGGAGAGTATACTGCAAAGTAAAACACGTAAGAAAAGAATAAATTTTCTTGAGAGATTTTCAAAAATTTTTTTTTCTCCCAAATTCTCTATATTTTTCTGTTTACAGATTTGCTGAATATTGGAGTGAACTAGAATGAGAGGAAGTGTTTTTGGAGACTTTTCTTTTGCAAGGCTTTGCAATTTTTGTGGGATTCTTTCTGTATGGTTTTGCGATGCTTGCTGTGCTGTGTTTTTTTTTTTTTTTTGTGGTGTGATTGGCTTTTTGATTTCTCTGGAGATGATGCAAAACCTTAGAAATAGCCTATTTATAGGCTTAAAATCTTACTGTGCCAACCAATTTTGTTTGCAAAAGTCTTGGTTGGGCACCCAACCATTGAAATTTGCATGCACCATACAAACCTCGTGCATGAGATTTCTTTGACTTTTTAATTTGTTGGCTTTTCTTCTTCCTTTTTATTTTTTTTTCTTGGGTAGTTGGTCGACTATTGAAAATTTTTGTACTTACAATCACGATTTGTTTTATGTGTGTACATGTATTATTATCGTAAATGGCTGTAAACATATTATGGAAATTTATAGATTGAGATCACAATTTGTGTTTCATGCAAATTTATCTGAAAGCATATTTTATTATTTGATCTAACGGTGTGGTATAACTTGTTTTGGCTACGTGTAATACTTGTAAGAAGAATTGTACTTCTCATAGTCAACATAATGATAATTAATAGCAAATTAGAGATTATGTGGGTTAAATATGCATGGTTTCAAGTAAAAGCCTACTGTTAGCCCCTTGAACACTTAGCATGCAGGAGTTGGCGGCACCTTGCGCCAATTCCTAGCATGGGACTTGGGAGTGGCTGGGCACTCCTTGAAGCAAGGTGAAAGCTGAGAAGGTCAGCGTAGGCACGGGCTCCATGCGGGTCCCAGTGTGAACTAAGACTTGGGTTGGACAAAGGATGCTGGACTGCATGTTCGTGGGCTCCATCAGATGGGTCATGGGCTTGGGCCAAGAGGCCCAAAACACAAGACTGGGTCTTGGCCAAGTCTGCATGGCACTGCATGGCACCGAGTCTCCTACGACGTGTGGAACGTGGGGACGTGCAGGTGTGGCTCTATTCGGGTGGCCAAGCATCGGGATAATGCTCATCAGATCGTGCATGACAAAGGATCGTGGGTAGATAAGACTTATCGAGATCAAGTGATGGATGATCGTGGGAGATAAGGCTTATCAAGATCGAGTCATGGATGAGAACGTGAGAATATGAAGATTATTAGCCACGATAGAGATCGTGGGGAGATAATGTTTATCTCCAAGACTTAGATAACTTGGGGTGTCAGTTATATATAGGCCCTATGGGTTGTCGTTTGTACTCAGTGAAAGAAAAATCACTTAGAGAGAAAGAGTGTAAACACTGTTGAGAGTTCAGGTGATTGTTCCTTTGTATTACTTGAGTTAAGTAATAAAAGGTTGGAAAAAATTCTCGTATATGCTCTTATGTCTCTTTCGAGTATGTGAGTTGTGTGCCTTACTTATAAAGTTCCATTGTGCAAATCATTGTGTGTGCGGTTGGCTGAGACTAAGTGTGACTTAGTGCCATCATAAAGCGTAATTTTGAGTGAAAAAATTAGCCGTGTGACACCTACCGCGGTGATGACTTGTTAGCAATTCAGATTTATTTTGAAAGGGATCTTTCATCATTAAAAAGAACTATTATATTAAACTAATTATTTACAGTAATTAGTTCATCGATATTATATCAAAAAAGAGATTGATTTTAGATTATCATTTTTTTCAAATTTCTCTTTTCCTATGTATAATATGAGATTTGACCTTCTTCAAAAAAAAAAAAAAAAAAAAAGGAAATATTATGCTTCCCAAAAGTTGTGTCAACTCAATTAGACGTGCGTATGTGAAATTCCCATGGCAACCAGTGAGATAGACTTTAATTCTCCTCATGCCAATGCGGGATTGCGATTGGAAAGGAGATAGGCAGGCAGTCATTTTTCCTTAAGATTTAAGTAATCATTTTCTTTTAAACATTTTGTTTATCTGATGCACCATATAAAAAACATGGACAAAACGCAAGGCCTATCAACCAAAATTCAAAATTGTGGACCGTAATATCAATTCTGGTAGTATTTAAAATGTCAGAGTCCTCATCAAAATTTTGTGCGGAATTAATTTTATTGTAATTTGGATACATTAGCAGCAAAAAAAAAAAAATGTAGATATAAAAAGGTTTTCAGCCTTAAAAAATAATACACAACACTAAATGATAGAGTGCTAATCCGCTGACGAAACTAGGTATAATAAAAAAAAATGCGAGTGTTGAACACGTGCTGCAAATTTATCTGCAAACATATTATTTGATTATTTATGTCCTGATAGAACCACTAGACATGTATCTAATCCGATTACCTAAGTGAAATAAATGTGGTAAAATAATAACACAATTAAACACAAAAAATTTATATAATTTGGCTTTAAGTCTATGTCTATGATAAAAAAAAGAGGATATTTTATCATGAATAACATGAAATTTTATAAGTGATATTCAATATACCTTATTACTCAAAGTCTCACCGGATCCAATGTAGTATGTCACTCACTATCTCTTGTTCTCCGTTGAACTTAAAGCTTCTCTCTCGGCCACGTCCATTGACTGAGCACCCACAATTATATGTGCATTCATCGAGTAGCGGCTCATTTAGAATTAAATGTGCCTGCATGAGTTTTTTTTTTTTTTTTTATTAACGCATGAGATTTTTTTTTTGATTAACCCATAAGAATCTTTTTGATCGGGCATGCATGCTGTGCCCTTTTAGTTTTGGCCGTTGCAACTTATTATGTCTGTACAAATTGCTTGATCCATGGCAACGTCATCACACTTTGCTCCCTTATTGTGAGATTCTGTTTTATTTTTTATTTTTTTCTTTTCAAAGAGAGCTTCTTAATTTGCTCTCTTATTGTAACTTTTTTTAATTCTCTAATAAAATTATATTATAATTCATAAAAAAAAAAACCCATCACACGTTGCTTCTTTTGTCCACTTTGGCAGCTTGGCATTTTGCAGTTCATGCCATACCGACAACCGTTTATCGTAAATGGGCACAGCTACAGTACCATATGATTTTATCAAAAAATTTTACCTAAATATAATAGTCGCTTAAATTTTTGTAATAATATTTATATTTTTTGTAACCAAAAACAAAAATATATAAAGTATTTTTAAATTACAAAAATTTAAGCGACCATTATATTCGGACAAAATTATCAGGCACATGCCAAACATAGTTTTTTTTTTTGATACTGTAACATTTTTGTACCACAAATAGGCGTCTTGTCGTGAACCTATAATTCAAAATATTTTATTCACCAGATTAAATAGGGCTTGAATACAAAGCCGTAAGGCAGTGGACAGAATGCATCAATAATGAGGTGGAGAGATGGGACCCACATCAAAAAAAGAATAAATTAATTGAAAATTTTTAAAATGAAAAGTTGGGAATTAGGGTTTTGATGAAAATTTTGAAATTTGAAATTAAAAAGCTACAGCGAGCGTAAGAAAAATGTTATCCGATTGGATTGGAGGTTAGAGGAAAAGTATTGAAAAGAAATCAAGAAGTGGAAAACTCCAATTCGCCTTGAGCAGCGGCTCCAATTCGTCTTGAGCACTGGCGATTTCTACGACGAGAAAAGATTTGTGCAAGGAAATGCTTCAGGAACTCATAATGGCGGCGATTTACAACAATTCAAACATGGTTTTAGCGAAAGCTTTCATCGCCAAGCTATTGAAGGATTTCTCATTGAGGGAATCAGCCCTTTATTTGGTTGAAGTGAAGGCTTTCAAAGGGTAAAATTGAGCAATTTGTAGTGAAGAGTGACTGCTTTTGAACAAAAAAAATACACATCATGAAGGTGGATGAATGATTGACCGCTTTGGCTATACTTTTCCAGCTTAACCATCAGAGGCATTTGTGTTATAATATCATTCTTTTTTCCTTTCATCCTATTTACAAATTTCTTTTCTCTCTTAATTTCTTAGTGTTTGGGAGAAATACGACAAAGGATGGTGATTTGACATTCAAGGATTCCAGAGGGATTGGTAAGCACTAGTGGCAGATCTTTACTTGTACACTTGGTTACATAGGAATTTTGTATTTTTGGTTAGCTAGTCTACCAAAAAAACATTAAAGTTCCTTACTTTTAGTGTGGGCTATTAATGGTTCTTCAACGGTTAAGAAGAAGGGTTGGTTCAATCTGGTGAAAAGTTTCTTCATAGCAGAGACAGTGTCAAAACAAGATCAGGTACGTTGTTTTTCTTTTTGAAAATTGCAATAGTTCAGATTTTTTTTTTGGGTGACTATTTGTTGAAAACATTTATGTTATTCCACTAAACATTACGACAAGAAAAGAAAATGCATATTTTCCTTTTAGGAGGAGGGACAAAGGCCATTCTGTGGGAGCTTCGTGGGGAAAAAGCCCCAAAATTCAAAAAATTGGTATCAATTGGAAATGGTGGCTGAGGCCATTCTGTGGGAGCTTCGTGGGGAAAAAGCCATTCACGGGATGTTTTGCATTTTCTCGTTCTCTTAGTCTGTAATGGAAGACAAAGATGAAATTGGAGATCTTTGCCTGAATGATTTGGTAGGATAATGCAATGTTTGAAAAAATGTAGAATGCTCTTCTATGATTTGTTATCTGATTTACATTCTGCCTAAGATTACTTACACAATCTCCTTGTCATTCTGTGCAATGCTGCAGCTTCCTACAATAAAGAGAGGTGACACTGTTAGACCGATTGGGAATGTATTAATAGCCAAACTACAGCAGTTGGGCAACCATCTTTCACTTCATATGGGAAAAACAGTTGTTGAAGGAATCAAAGAAGTCCAAGTATGTCATATTTAAGTTGTTCATTTGCAATTGTTGGTACACATTAATCTCATCAATATTTATTTACCTCACAACTAGTCTCCAACCTGAATTTTGTTGTTTGCGATTTTTGTTGCTGCTTAATGGGATTCTATGCCACTAGCTCAATTATATAGGTACTAGTTTGCAGTTTAAGGCTCCTCAATTCTTTATTGTGCTGTGGATGCTCTCTTATGTTTAACTCTAGATGCTTTGACTTTTGCAGGAATCCATTTATATGTTTGATTTTGCTTTAGGCTTAAGCTGACAACTGAAATTTGGGATATTTTCAGCTTATGTTGCCTTTACTCTCAGCTTTTAGTCATAAGTGTTTGTTTCTAATTTTTAAAGATTTTGTTATCTTAGACATGAACCGTTGAAACGTACTTCTCATGGGACTACCGAAGAAAAGAAAACGTATAACAGAAGGTCATCCTTTACTATAAGCTAGAGAGGCGTTCCTTCATGCAACTTCTTTTTGACCATATTTCAGTTATTGCAATTGGGCCAGCAAAAAATTTTCCTTGTCAACATATTTCTGTGATTACAGCAACAAATTTGGTAATATATGTTAACTTTTTTACAGTAAATTTCTAGGATATTATTACCAACATATTTCCTCCTATAGATTTTTTATGGCTTTTTTTGGAAACATATAATGCATCTAAGAGATTTGCTCTGAAAGTGATTTTTTAGCTCGTAAATAATTAGTGTAGGTTATGTGTCATGATTGTTGGAGTGAATTACATGAAACAGAAGTGGTGCCATTTTCAGATAGCCTATCATTTAGATTTGCCAATTTTCATGTTTTTGTTTATGAATCTTGGATATTTTGATCGAGAGAGTAGTTGCTACAGCATGAGTGAAGCTGAGATTGAAGACTTTGGAATAGTTGGATTCGCTCCAAAAGCAGCAGCAGCTTCTGCAAAAAAGTTCCAGTAGCAGCAACAGCTAATCTTCACCTACAGCTGCTTGTACAAAGTAGCACCACAGTCAACAAAGGAGTTGCATTGCCATTTTACATCACTTCAGTTTTCAATCTGGGAGAAGAAGCACCCATCAGTATTACCAATTTGAAGTACAGCAAGAGGAACAGATGGCAGCAACCTCCTTTCTAAGCCCCTGAAAACCAAATTGCAGCAACAGATTCTATGTAAAGAAAAATTAAAAAAAAAAAAAAACTTATTATCTGGAAAAACTTGTTCTAACAACCAAGCTAACGTAATTGTATCTCAGATAGAAGTGAATGAATGAAAGGAAAAATGATATGAGATCCTTTGGCTGCAAAACAGAAAATGCAATTCTCCCCTACACAGTGTTTTTACTAATAAACACCATTAAAAACATAGTTTAAACAAGTTAACAATAGTTGCCATTTAATTAATGTCTGTTGCACATACATAATGTATTGTTCCATCTATATTTGGCTAAAATTATTTTGTTTTGTTTGCAAAGCTCTAAAGCAATTAAGTCCCATTGCATGGTTCAACAAAATCACACGGAGAATTGTTTGTAATGTAACAAGTAAGAAGTTTTTTGTAATTATATTCATAAAATGTGCAACAAAAATAAGAAAAAAAAATTATTATTTTTTGTTGTATGTTTTATTAATATTATTGTACAAAATATAATGATTGTTGCATTATGGATAATAGTCAAGACAAAAATTTTCAAAAATTTTCAGGCCATAAACATTTATTTAGAGCAATTAACCACTTGTGGATGATGGCGTAAGTGAAAGGATGCTTTACCGTTAACGATAGAATAATTAAAAGGATGTTTCACACACTAAATAAAATACACGTTTAGATATATAATGTATTTTTAAATATTTTTTCTTTTTTAATGTTTATTGGTAATAATTGTAACAACACGCAATCGGTCTGCAACAATATGGAAAACATAAAATCTAGCCGCATCCGTTTGCATTTTACATTGACTTATATACGTTTCACATCAAATTGTGATGGAAGTAAACTTTGCTAGCCCCAGCCAGCCATGCCACAGCGATTGGAGTCAACATTCCACAGCTGGAGATATGCTTAAAAAGCATTCGAGATTGAGTGCCGCGAGAATCAATACTAGACAAATAGTGGTGACTTTTTTTTTGGGTCTTGCAAATAGTGGTGACTTTGATCCTCCTCCTTCACGCACACGTGAGTGCACCCCTCTAGGACTGGGCTTGTTTATAAGGCCAAGCGGCCCGATGGTTGAGACAATGATTTTTACTTTTAACTTAAGTAGTCTATATAAGTAGTCATTCACAAGAGTAGTAATCTAATATTTATTTTTGCAACAAGGACATGTATTCTTGAAACAAGGACATGTATTCTTGAAACAAATTAGCAAATAATTGCAATAGAATTGCACGCATATTTTCAAATAAAACAACTCAATTAATTGTAATTATGGCTAGCAAGTATTTAATCAATTCTTAATAGGTCCATGTGCATTGTTAATAGCTTAACTTAGATGCTTGAATCAATTTTTACTGTTGTCTGAAAAAACACACTCGAAGCACTTTAATTAATTCAAACTTGGAACACAAGACTTTTTGCAATTTGTATACACTCTGCAAACACTAGTTATCCATTGAATGATAGTCATTAATTATAACTCGAAATAGGCAACAAAGTGCTTTTTACTTGTAACAACACTATTAGTGGATGTAAAAATTAAATCAAAGGAAATTTAAGTTTTACCAAGTACTAAGATAATGGTCAAACTTATTTTTACTCTTACTCTAAGTGTTCTATGAGGTAGTCATTGATACTGAGTTGCAATACATTGCTTTCGTTCTGCAACGAGTTGATATTATCTCGTATTAGACTTCACCTCTGATAAATTCATTTGATCGGTAAAACTCAATTAAAGGTATATTGAGATGCAAACTTTATTTTTGTATGTCATCGGTGCATTGAACTCAATCAAGTTGGAATTGATTGATACCATGTAATCCACTGTTGCCAAATATAATCATGTTGACTCTTTGTGATTGAAATCATATTTTAGCTCTATGCAACATACTTGTTGTTAGCCACATAAAAAAACATGTATCTTTCGAGTTCAACGTCGTCAAAGAACTGGCACATGGAGTCGAAGATAGTTTGTAATCGTTTTTTTTTTTTTTTTTTTTTTTTGTGCAACAGAGAGCATTTTTTAGGTAACAAATCCTGGGAACCAGACATTCTAGCTGAAATAAAACTGTAATGCAATTGTTTGCTTTTGCAACAAGGTATATTAGTGAAGCAACAACTCTCGGGGTATTTTCCATACCATCTACGGTTGAAATGTAATACAATTGTTTTTGTTTGCCGCAAGATATATGATTAAAGTAACAACTCGCAAGAGGATTGGCCATTCCATCTAAGTTAGACACAATTAAGTGAACGATGTGCATTGTTAAGAAGACAGGTTCACTGAGTAAGAGAGAATCTCCAAATTCAAGTACTTGATTGAGGTCATATAGCTCGTTCCATTTTTGTCAAGTCTCAACATTGCCAATATAAGAGTCAATTTCACAACTTCTATGCCTTAGTTATTTTTTACAATATTAAAATTAACAAAAAAGTTTTAGACCCATACAAAATGTTCATACAATGAGTTAAAGTGCAACGAATCGTTAACTTAGTGCAACTGCTTTAAAACTTTGTGTAAAAATAAAATAAAGAGGTAAAAATGTATTTATTTTTGTTGTTTTACATTTTGTTAATCTAGTTGCATTAAATTAAAAATTGGTTAAATAAAATAAAGAGATATGATTTATTTATTTTTGTTGTTGGACATTTTGTAAATCTGATTGCACTAAATTGACAATTGGTTGCAAATTTACATTCGTATGAACATTTTATCTATGTATTTTATCTGTTTCTAAAACTGCACTCTAAAATTAAATAAGTCATTTTAATTAAAGATATCTAAACTATTTAGTTGCAACAATATGTTGTTGTGTCACAATTATATTTTCATTTGTTGCAAAAAGGAGTATGATTCAATGTCCAGTCATCTTCATTAGCTATTCAAGTGCCCAACAATTTTTTATACTTATTGTAAAATATTAATACTCAAAAAAAAAAAGAAAAAAGATGGGCAGCTAGAGAGAGAGACAGAAAAAATGTCAATAATGTAACAACAGGACATACTTCTGCAATGACGCTAATTTTATTTTACAACAAAAAATAACATGATGATTTCTTATACCATATTTATCCAACGTGATGATTTCTTATACCATATTTATCAATCTTGATACATAAATAATTAATATCGTTGCATTATTGACATTCCTAACCACCTCTTCTGTCTGTATACCCTCGCCCAAGAAAAATAAGAGTCTATTAAACAAGTGTTTATTAATCATTTAAAGACATGCAAGCTGTATTTTTTATGTCAATTTAATGTCATCCCAAGGATTGACTAGTGTAATCGACATGCAAGCTGCATTTTTATATGTTTATCGGTGCACTGAATTGAGAACAAAGGATAAGAAAGAATAAGTAGTGCATAAAAGGTTGATTTGTACCCAAAAAAAAAGTAGGAATTAGTTAACACCATGTGACCCACCGATGGCCAAATGTAAGGAGATATTGACTTATTGCGATTAAAATCATTTTTTAGCTCTATGCAATAATACTTGTTGCTACCCCTGTAAATTACTTTGTATAATTTGAACTAAATGCTATCGAAAAACTAGTATATGGAGTCAGTGAGATTTGTTTACAACTGTCTTGGGTTCTTTTGCAACAAGGTCCATTTTTAAGTTGCTAAATCCCTTTTTTAGGTAACTGTTCTATGGACGGGATGATAAAATTCACTAGCACTAAATCTTGTTCCTTTTCTGCAACGATTAGCCATATAATTGCAACTAATTTGAATTTTATTGCCACCAAATTTTTAACAGAAGAATTTATTAGTAGTGTCTAGTAACAAAATTTGTGTCTTTTTTTGTTTTTTTGCAACAAATAGAATTATAAATTTATAATTGTAACAAGGCTATGTTGCCATAGAATTTTTGTTGATCCCTAAGTTGTCCATAACTTGAGAGCTTGCTGCCAATATTCTTCCTTCCTTCTTAAAAGAACTAGATTTTTTCTTCGAATGTTATTACTGCTACATGTTAAAATGCACTGGATGTACCTTAATCACTGCCTTTGACCAGGGACAGAAAAAAAGTCTTTGTAAAACTGCTATTCACACTTTAAGCATAAGTTGTCCATGGATTGGCATTCATTGATAATAACTCACAATTAAATGCATAATCCAAGAATACAACGCAAAGAACATTTACCTACATCATATGTCAAAGGAAATTGCCATCAATCTGGAGCCCCATAAAACTGTTAACTTACAAATTCCAATTGCAAAACTGCAACACAAGGGGCACACACACAAATTAACCCCCTTTCCTGAAAAAGAATCTACATTTCACATATGTCAGTCCAAAATTGCTGTCAATCTTTACGAACCAAATCAACAGATATCTTCTTATCAAGAACAATGGTGCTTCCTTATAAATCAGCCACAAGAATGATAATCCATCCTTGTGAACACATGGACGATAATTCTTCTTATGAATCAGCCACAAGAACTTCATTTTCACATTGACTAGTTTGAAAAGCCTCCAAGGTACCCCACTTCTTCAAACTATCAATTTGACTTGCAAAGGAATTGAATTTCAGGCTCCAAGGTATCCCACGTTCGTCAAACTTTCAGTTTGACTTGCAAAGGAACAAAAATGTATAGCTGCATTGCTATAAATGTGATAAGTTGTAGTAAAGATGCAGCTTCGTTGATCACAGAAAGTTCAACTTCTGATACCAACGCAACATGTGCTTGCAAAGTTCACCAAAAGTTTCTATCAACTTTCACTAAAGAAAATTCAGAGTCCAGATCCAAAATAAAATCTTGTTGCACTGACCTATAGAGATTCATGATAAGTTGAGATTTCCAATGACTAGTTTATTTTCACATCCTTCAATCAAAATCTGAAATTCATTTTAGACCAATTCACACTTCAAACAAAAGGATTCAAAGGTGAGCAGTTCTTTCAAAAGTAACCTGTAAAAGAATTCAATAACTTTGCTTCAACTTGTGACGCTTGGATGCAATTGCTAAATTAGAATATTATCATCACCGTCTGTAAACAAATAAATAAATTTAAAAAAAAAAAAAAAATAGTGGTTGGCAGCCGCCAACCTTGAAGGTTGGCAGCTGCCAACCTTTACCTTTAATGCCACCAACCAATTGGTTGGTGGCAGGCATGGGGGAGGCCTATAAATGGCCTCCCCCCAATTAGAAAGAAGCAGCAGAGAAAAACAGAAGAAAAAAAAGAAAGGCCAGCAGCAAAGCACGCAAAAAAAAAAAAAAAAAGAAAAAAGAAAAAAAGAAAAAAAAGAGAGAGATAGTAAAAAAAAAAAAATCGAAATATTACAAATCCGGCTGGGATTAAGTCTCATACGGCCCTCAGCAAAATTCAGGCAACTCATCCGAGAACAAGTCCATTCGACCCTCGGTGAAATTAAGTCAGATCAGCTCAGATCGAGTCTCTACGATTCCTAAACGTAGTCAAAACATCCAAATCAGACACAGTTTCAGTATATCCAGTTCAAGAAAAAGCGGTGGAAATTATTTCTGTCCAGATCAAGCTCGTGCAGCTCTTGACGGAGTCAAAAAAAGAACACTAATCGGAGGATCTACGGAGATCGACCCCACGTAAATTTTCTTTTCTTTTACAATTTTTATTTGTAATTTATTTTTGTATTTTTGAGTTTAATTGTTTTAGACTCGAAATTTACGCTTTACAAATTTTTGCACGTTCGGTGGGACATCTTCACCTCCCATCTCTTGTTCCGTAAAAAAAAAAAAAAGAGGTAAAAGGGGAGCCGAGAGTAAAAAGTAAAAAAAAAAGTAAAAAAAAAGTAAAAGTAAAAAGTAAAAAAAAAAAGTAAAAAAAAAAAAAATTTTTTACAGGTGTTCAGCACATCAAATGGCACCGAAAAGGAGTACAACTGCTGCCACAAAAAAGAAGGCAACGGCTCCATTGCCTGCATCAACTACCCTACCTGGGTACGCAGGACCAGAAACCCGGGGACGGACACAATTTCTTGCCGTCCAAACCCGACAAAATGTCGAAATGGAGAGTCCACAGCTCGCACAACAGGATCTCTCCCCTGACTCTCTTGCCGCATGGAGGAGTCGATCACCCACCCGATCGAAGTCGGGGGCAACGCGACGAAACCCGCTCAACAGAATCCAACTCATTCTGTAGAGATCCACACAGAAGAATCAGAAGAGTTTTCTCCCCCAGTCTTTCCCGGAGCCTCATCTGTTGCCGTCATGATGACCAACACAACCAGCACAGAGGAAAGGATTTCAGAATTGGAGAACAAAATTTTGCAGCTGATCAGAGTCGTGGAGGAAAAAGATCAACAGATCGCAGCTCTCAAAGGAAAAGCCCCGATCCAAGTTGATCCCGAAATCCGCGAGGAGCAACCATATCCACCCGGTTTCACTCCAGAAGCCACACCAGCCGATGTCTTCCCTGCAGAAAAGCGACCAGGTAGTTCTACACAGCTGCCACCCTCAAATTCTATAGCTTCGCTATCTGTTCAACAATTGCAGGAAATGATAGCCAATACAATCCGACTGCAACAAGCTACATCCTTCCAAGGATCGCAGATGTACGTCAAACCGTACACCAGACGGATCGAAAGTCTCAACATGCCCTTGGGCTACCAGCCGCCCAAATTTCAACAATTCGACGGACGAGGCGATCCCAAACAGCACATCGCCCACTTCGTTGAAACCTGCAACAACGCAGGGACTTATGGAGATCTCTTGGTGAAGCAGTTTGTTCGTTCACTTAGGGAGACCGCTTTCACCTGGTTCATAAATCTTGAACCAGAATCGATCGACAGTTGGGAACAGCTACAACGAGAGTTCCTCAACAGATTTTTCAGCACTCGAAGGACGGTAAGTATGATGGAGCTTACCAGCACCAAACAAAGGAAAGGAGAGCCCGTTGTCGAATACATCAACAGATGGCGTGCCCTCAGCTTGGACTGCAAAGATCGCCTGACGGAGACTTCTGCCGTAGAGATGTGCATCCAGGGAATGCATTGGGAGCTGTTATACATCCTGCAGGGTGTCAAACCCCGAACTTTCGAAGAATTGGCGACCCGCGCACATGACATGGAGATAAGCATCCAGACTTCCGGAGGCACGTTCCCATCCAGTTGGACCAGCAAGGGGGCAGAAGGGAATTAAGAAACCCAACAGCTCCGGAAAAGGAAAAGAAGTGATGACTGTTGAAGCCGCACCAGTAAAAGTGGGCGCAAAGCTAAGGTAAATCCTCCGACCCAAATAACTCAGCCAAAACAACAGGAAAGGCGGAAGGTGACATTGCGAGAGTGGAGCAGAAGCAGTATCCATTCCCCGACTCAGACGTCCCCGACATTCTTGAACAACTCTTGGAGGCAAGCTGATCGAACTCCCAGAGTGCAAGCGGCCGAATGAAAAGGATCGAGTCAGCGATCCAGATTCTGCAAATATCACCGGATAGTAAGTCATCCAACCGAGAAGTGTTTCGTCCTGAAGGAGCTAATCATGAAGCTCAAAAGCCAGAATAAAATCATTCTGGACCAGGAAGGCATAACTCTGCAAACCAGACCACCATCACTTCAAAACCATCAGAAGAGGTGACACACCGTAAGGAGGAGCCGCTCGACAACAAAAAGTCGACAACGGAGAAGGTATATGAAGCTCTCCAAACCCTTCTCGCTAACCCTCAGCTGTTTACGCTTTGCAAACAACAGAAGTGTGGCAAAATCAAGTCGGCAATACTCTTCAGACCTCAGCTGAACCTCTGCCATCAAGTATATCCAGCTCGACGGAGCAAGGCGGACCAAAATCACGTCGGATGTTACTCTGCTATCTCATTTTCAGATGAGGATCTCCTGCTGGGATCCAAACCCCACAATCGGCCGCTTTATGTATCAGACTATGTGAAAGAACAGAAGGTTCGACGTATTCTGATCGACGATGGCTCAGCAGTCAATATTATCCCAAAATCCACCATAAAGGAGCTCGGCATCGGCATTGATGAATTATCAGACAGCCGCTTGATGATTCATGGTTTTAATCAAGGTGGACAGAAAGCAATTGGGATGATTCGTTTGGAGCTAACTATTGGTAATCTCACTTCTAGCACTCTGTTTCATGTGATCGATGCACGTACCACATATAAGATGTTGTTAGGACGACCGTGGATTCATGGAAATGGAGTTGTGCTCTCAAGCCTGCATCAGTGCTTTAAGTATTACAATGGTGGCGTTCAAAAGGTCAATGCTGATTTAAAGCCGTTCGATGATGCTGAATCACATTTGGCGGATGCAGTCTTCTACACTGACACAGACAATCCGGAGATCATTCCGTCAAAAGCTACTTGGACTGGGGGCATCCACAAAAAGGGAAAAGCTGTCGAAGAACCTGCCAATGCCCAACCCCAGGCCCCAACAAATGAAAAGCTGCCATAGCCTGCTGAACTTCGTCCGAAGGATGTTGCATCTTCAAGCTCCACTCCAGTCCTACGCTATGTGCCTAAGTCACGACGCTCAGAAGGTCAACCCCCTTTCCCTTATTGTATTGATCTTAAACAGGAGCAAGGTCATAGCCAACCCAAAACAAAGGAGCTGCAACCTGAAGGAGACGTACACTNTAGCCAACCCAAAACAAAGGAGCTGCACAACCTGAAGGAGACTTACACTCTGCCGATACCAAAGATTGAGCCGGTTTTGTCTTCAAAACCATTAAAAGGCTTCGTCAAACCACACACGGGGGCAGTCGAAGGCGGCTCACTTCCAGAAAGAAGAACACATGAAGGATTTGATCCTAATGCATACAAGCTTTTGGCAAGGCGGGCTATGACTTCTCAAACCCGAGCACAATGGGTACGCTGCCGTCCACACATGGCGCCGCTTCTCAAACATCACAGTCCCGACCTGGCTTAGGCTATCAGGAGAAGTCACCTGTGCGGATCACGCTAAAGAGCCGAAGCCGAGCAGCTGATGCACGTGCCATCAACCACCACCAAACAAGACAGGCTTATCCAGTCAAACAAAGAAGGTGAAGTTAGTGGCTCTACATTCCATGTGACAATTAGCGAGGAGACTGATTCCGACTCATTAGACGGTGAAGTGAAGGAGGCTCCCCTGGAACTTGAAGATGGTGGCCAAGCAACTGTGTGATGAACTCAAGGAGGTCAATCTTGGCTCTCCGGAAGATCCTCGACCTACATTTGTAAGTGCTTTACTTACTGCAGAAGAAGAGCAAGAATATGTTCAGGTATTAAGTCAATACAGGGACGTGTTCGCATGGAGTTACAAAGAAATGCCTGGACTTGACCCAAAAATTGCGGTGCATCGTCTAGCAGTAAAGAAGGGTGTTCGTTCTGTCAAGCAGCCACAACGACGGTTCCGCCCGGAACTCATTCCACAAATCGAGGAGGAGGTGAACAAGCTGATCAATGCTGGCTTCATCCGAGAGGTCACCTACCCAACGTGGATTGCCAACATTGTCCCGGTAAGAAAGAAGAATGGACAGTTGAGGGTATGTGTTGATTTTCGAGATCTTAACAGGCCTGCCGAAAGATGACTTTCCATTGCCCATAACGGAGATCACAGTCGATGCAACAACGGGTCACGAAGCATTGTCCTTCATGGATGGTTCTTCAGGCTATAACCAAATCAGAATGGCACCAGAAGACGAGGAGTTGACAGCATTCCGCACCCCAAAAGGTATATACTGCTACAAAGTTATGCCGTTTGGATTAAAAATGCTGGCGCCACTTATCAACGTGCTATGCAAAAAATTTTTGATGACATGCTGCCACAAGATTGTAGAATGTTATGTTGATGACTTAGTTGTAAAGACTAAGAAGCGCAAAGACCACCTCGAGGATCTCAAGACGTGTTCGAAAGACTTCGGAGGCATCAGCTCAAAATGAACCCTCTCAAGTGCGCATTCGGTGTCACATCAGGAAAGTTTCTTGGGTTCGTGGTGCGCCATCGTGGAATCGAAGTTGATCAGTCAAAGGTTGAGGCAATTCAAAAGATGCCTGAACCTAAAAACCTGCACGAGCTGCGAAGTCTACAAGGAAAGCTGGCCTACATTCGCCGTTTCATCTCCAATTTAGCTGGGAGATGTCAACCTTTCCATCGGTTGATGAAGAAGGATGTCAACTTCGAGTGGGACGAAGCTTGCAGCAAAGCCTTTGAGAGCATAAAGAAGTACCTTTCCAATCCACCGGTCCTAGGTGCTCCAATTCAAGGAAAGTCGTTGATTCTCTACATTGCAGCGCAGGAAAGATCTTTGGGAGCCTTGCTTGCACAGGAAAACGAGTAGGGAAAGGAAGTTACCCTGTATTACTTGAGCAGAACACTAAACGGTCCGGAGCTGAGTTATTCACCCATTGAAAAGACATGTCTAGCACTGTTCTTTGCCATTGACAAGCTGAGGCACTACATGAAAGCTCACACGATACGTCTCATTGCTAGAGCTGATCCTGTCAAATATATCTTATCTAGACCAATCTTGTCAGGACGACTTGCCAAGTGGGCAGTAATCTTACAAAGCTACGACATTGTCTACACTGCCACCATGGACGATGTTCTTTGATGGTGCAGCAAGGCGTGATGGTGCTGGTGCCAGTATAGTGTTTGTCACTCCTCAACGACAAATACTACCATATGCTATCATTCTCGGTGAGTTATGTTCAAATAATGTTGCTGAATACCAGGCTTTGATCATTGGTCTTCAAATGGCTGTCGATATGAAGATTCCAACTATAGAAGTCCATGGAGATTCCCAGCTCGTCATCAACCAACTTACAGGATTGTATGATGTAAAGAAAGAGGATCTTGCGCCTTACCATCAACGTGCTCGACAGCTAATGGATGAATTTGAAAGCATCACCTTGGAGCATGTGCCTCGATGAGAAAACACTCAGGCAGACGCGGCTAACCTGGCCACTCTCTTGCAAAGTCAGAAATCCAGGCTACAGTTGTTGCGTATGCCAGAAAT